>JAPZVO010001183.1:0-20885 GCA_029962745.1 Echinometra lucunter | reverse complement strand
ATGGGCAAGTCCAAGGTATTGTGCACCTCACGTATGGGACATTTACTGATTTGAACCCTCCGAAAAGTAAACAAAACTATCTTGGATTTTCTAAATATTCACCAGTATGGTTGAATTTTTGATAAAAATAACTTACGGTTTACGTTTTATTAGGTGGTTTCAAACTGCCTCGATCACAAGAATCCCCGTTAAATTACGAGAACTTTTTAAGGCTAGAAAATACCCGTTAATTATTCCTGCATTCACACCACCCCGAAACACATCCTTCGGGATAAGTTCCCGAAGTTACGAGCATGCGCAGTGTGGTCTGATAAGCAGGCAAGGTGGGAGATTCAAAATCACTAGCCCAGCAGCCACCCACGCCGCCGCGCCCAACGACACGCTGGGCTAAAAGTTCCCGTAATTTGCTTTCACATCGCCAAAATACCTGCGACCTTGGAAAAATCCCCATGAAAGTTCTCGTAATTTCGCCAAGTACCTACTATTTAGCGGGTATTTTCTTTCGGGGATATTACGCGTAGTTTGCTTTCACATTACCAAAATACCTGCTATTTTCTGATCGGGGTAAATTTCCCGATCAGAGAATACCTGGAACTGGCGAACTTCGAGGCAGCCTGAAACCACCTATTGACGAAAACATAACAAATTACGTATGGGACCACAGAGAAATGAGATTTTACAAAATTAAGTTCACGGTAAAAGTTCTCTGAAAGTACCTTATTGAACAACTTGCTTTTAACAGAGAAGAAAGATATAATACTGAAGTTTAATTTTGCAAAGTTTCACTTTGAAAACGTCAACCATATTGTGTTGGCGTTCATTTATTTCAGAGGACACCTTACGTATGGGACATGGACACCTTACGTATGGGACAACCTTGTTTTGAACCTGCAATTTTTATTTACTGACCCCCAATTGAAATGTAGCCAGTTATTTTATCTTTCAGAGCATACCAAATATAAGATAAAAATGCTTGAGGATCACCCCGCAAAATTTGTTTGGAATCTCACTTTTTGTTTGGAATTTCACATATTTTTTGCACACAGTTTAGCATACATGTACATCAGACACACTAATTGTATGCAATGCCCATACGTAAGGCAAATGTCCCATACGTAGACACTTCTTAAATTAGTTATAACATAAAAGTTGAATTAGATATTGACTTCTAGTTTTTGGAATTGGGACTTTAAAGGAATAAATTAGAACTTCTAAAAGTCTGGTTGGGCAATGTTTAGTACGTACTGTCGCAAAGAACTTAAACAAATGTCCCAAAATCCTTACGTATGGGACACAATTGCTTAACAGCAGCCTAGGAACGTCAAAACATGCCGCTTAAATAGAAATTACACTTTTTCATTGACTTTATAAAACCTGATAATATTACTAATTAGTATTACCACTGGGCTTTAATTGGCAGATTTCCTTCTCTGAGCTACATGCATGTATACACACATCCTCTGCCACTTGTAAAGAAAATACATGTCCAAGTTAACATACATGTAAAAATGATGGAGCCACCTTAAAATTTTATAAAATTTTAAAGATAGTAAAGATAGAAATTAAATGATGTGAAAGACTAAGTACTTTCTTGCCATGTGATACCATATTCTCTTGCATAAACCATTCTTATTTGTTCAAGTATTGTATTTATGTATCTCTGAAACTAATTTTCTTCAAGAAAATTTCGTACACACCATTGATAGCCCAGATACACGTATAGGTACCTTTGTGATGACATTAAATATATTTTATAAACCCTGCTTAAAGCTTGTGTATAGTTTTGGTAAATCCACCAAAATGCACCTATCACTATTCCTATTCATTGCTAGCTAATACGAATGGATATGCCCTAAAACAGTTATGATGTGGAGGATATGAAATGAAAATGTATTTCACAGGATAAATTTTGCGATTTACATGGAAATTTAACTTGATCGGGTCACCCGATCAAATTAAAATATCTGTGTGTTTTTGTCTTTCAATTAAATCCTATTCCAAATCATGGAATGGGCTGAAACTTTCAAGATATGTTCTTTGTCTGTAACTTTTGGATATCTAATCACTAAATTTATAAGATTAGTGCTTGAATGCCCATTTTTTAAATTTAAAACAAGCATCGCCGAGAGAGGGCGCTATATATCCAAGATTTGAATATTTGAAATTTTCTCAGAGAAGTGCAGTTGGAAAAATATCTAACGGTCTCTACGCTTCAGTAAGACTGTCATATTAGATGATATTCGATTATCAATCACATTATTGACCCTTTACCAAAGCTATACACAGGCTTTAAGAGCATTTTTCTAAACCAACTTACCCCACTCTCCCATACCACTAGTGAAGGCCAGGAAATGTTTGTACATTACCTCTTAATACAGGTACATGTATTAACCCACTATGATATTAAAGTCTATGTACAATATTTTTCAGTCATTTGATAAATCCTAATGAATAATTTACCTATTAGTAAATATTACCATGGGCTTTAATGGGCAAATTTTCTTTTCTAATCAATATATACATCATACACACATCCACTACCACTTGTAAAGAAATCTGTGCAAGTAAACACAGCTGATAATATATATATCCATTCCATGCATATGTTAAGCCCCACTCAAAATACAAAGCAACTAAAATTCAAAGATCGAAGATGACGAGACACTCACTATTGTATGATTACTTTCTATTCTGATACATGATCAATAAAGCTGCTCTTGCATGCATGTTTCTTGACACAAGTTGTAATCTTCGCACTCATTTCTGATATGCCCCTTCAAGATCAGCTCTGAAGGTCAGGGGAAGTTCATTCCACATGACCTGATATAGCCACACTCAAAGGGCAACTGAAATTTAAAGATATAAGATTACAACAAGATACTAGAACACATAATCATGTTCTATACATGTACACGTTTGTCTCTACATGTATTACACAATACACATGATCAATAAATTTTACTTTAAAAACTTTTGTAAGCATCTCTCGTTCAGTCTTCACACTCATTAAGTTGCAATTTCAAGATCAGCTTAACAGCAGCCTAGGAACGTCAAAACATGCCGCTTAAATAGAAATTACACTTTTCATTGACTTTATAAAACCTGATAATATTACTAATTATGACAAGATATTTATAAATTATTACGATGATTAAGCGCAATTTTACGATCAGCTGACAGGGGATATATATTTTTGCAATGTTTGAGAATTGTTTCGTTTTATATGTGAATAGTCAGTAAATTCCAAAATACAAACCTTGTTGTTCATCTTTTCATGTCGACTCCCATCTGATTATAGCATCTGACCTCTTTTTCCATATTCAATCACGTTTAATCTTCTCTTGATGAGAGTAAATTGTTTATTTAATAATCTTATTCATTCCACTTTGTCAACAAAATGTCATTTTGTACTTTTTTAGGGATTTCACCTCGTAAAATTGCAGCTGTTGAAGAGTCTTTACTAGTGCAAACTGATTTTGCAGTGTTCACACAAATCTGACCACGAGTTGATGGAAGTGATGCTGATGATGTCGGAAATAGGGATGATGAGGATGATGATGAGAGGATATGGCTTTCAGAATGGCTCTTATCTTCAGTAACAATATGGCTTCTTGTTGCTGGGCTATCAACTTGAATGTCACTTGTGTTATCTTCCTGAGCTAATTTCTCTTCTCTGATTTTTTCCTTTCTTCTCTTTAGGTATGCTCTTCTGATCTCTTTGTTGTGCCTACCCATAGTATCATTCAGTATCCTATATAAACAACTCAGGGGTGTATTTATAGTCATATAGCTCTGAGGGGCATGTATTTCCCGATCTCTGGCAAATTATCCCAGTCAGGGGGTCAAATAGCTAATTATTCCCTGTCAGAGGGATATCAAATCCTGAAATAGATAAGATACATGTATGTATACCAGTAATAAATTAGAGAGTCAAACGGGGCTAAGCTTTCGATCCTAGCTCTTTTAGGCCCCTTTTTGACTCTCTAATTTACTCCATTGGCTCTTTTTTTTAGAATAAGCAGTTTTCAGCAGCTTCTTTTTGCCAGTAATAAATTGTTAGAAATTGTTGCAAGCATTTTGCGATCGATGTGCAACACCAGGGGAAATTGAACACTGATTTTTTTTTTTTGATCTGTTTAAGAAACTGTTCATATGATGTGTTTCAAATTTCATACCAATCCATGCATTACTTTTTTAGAAATGCTAAGATGCATTTTTGTAATTTTTCTTCTCCCAAAAAGGACAAAAGTGGAGGAAACTTGTTGGCCAGTAGATTGACAAAATTGACGATTATCGGAGCTCCTACATCTTTAATTTTTAGTTTTATGAACTGAACACCGATCAAAAGACAGACAATTTATACCCTTTCTGGTGATGTGCAAATTGTACCCATTTCTATATTGAGATCAGCTTGCAAAATTAAAAAAATGTGGAAAAAGTGGCAAAATTGGATTCCCATGCATTATAAATGGGAATTGCTAGTTTACCAGATTGATTCAAGTATAATGACGGATATTTGAATACCTGCCGTAAGTTTTTAAACCTGTGATTTATATTTCATGACCCCGATTAAAATGTAGCCGGTTATTTTATCTTTCACAGCATACCGAATATAAGATAAAAATGCTTGAAGATCGCCCGCAGCAAACTTTGTATGGAATCTCACTTTTGGAATTTACAATTTCTTGCCCACAGTTTAGCATGTACATCAGACACACTAATTGTATGCAATGTCCCCTACGTAAGGCAAATGTCCCATACGTATAGACACTTCTTAAATTAGTTATAAAATGAAAGTTGAATTAGATATTGTCTTCTAGTTTTTGGAATTGGGACTGTAAGAAATAAATTAGAACTTTCTAAAAGTATGGTTGGGCAGTGTTTATAGTACTGTCGCAAAGAACTTAAAAAAATGTCCCAAATTCTTACGTATGGGACACAATGTCCTTGGACAGTGCATAATGTGCATTATCAATGAGCTGACCCTTCTTTTTTTTAATTGTATATTAAACTAGAGCATAGAACAGTCATGTCCATGTAGGAATTTATTCAAACAAATATTCCGTTGATTTAAATTGTCCCATACGTAAGGCTCATTTTGAAGTTGATGCCACTTCAAGGCATGATTTCTCGCATAAATTTGCGTATTTTGAATTTTTTTTTGCTGGATATAAAAACTTCAACTATCTAACTAACATATTGCATCAATAAAATCCCTGTTATATCAAGATGAATTTTTGACATTTGAGGGGCCATTATCTTGGACTTGCCCATGTGATAAACCCCACTCTAGCTAATGTAAATGCATCACGTACCTCATCCATTCCTTGATATTTATAGTCTAGTGAGATTTCCAATATTGTTAATGCTAGAAGCATTTTTGGGTAAAAGGCATGGGGATTTATACTTAATTAACTTAAATGAATTACAATGAATCCGATAAACCTGGTTCCCACGCGATTTTTGACCATCTTGACTATTAAATTTGCATTAATATGATATGCCCATAGACTTACATGGTTAATAAGTCATGAAGACTGTAAATTAAGAAAAATAGGCTATAAATGACATAATTTTTAACGTATGAACTCAAACACCCAGTATTATGGTTGTAGATCGATGTATATATTGTTGGTCATTCAGATTGATTTCATCCAAAAAATCCTAACGTTCAAGCTATAATTTGACAAAATAAGGTTTGTTTGATGTTAGAGCACCATGTTCAATAAAAACATGAACAATAGCTAATTTATCATATAACAAGGTACCAAATATGCGGCCATTTTTATCTGAAAACACATTTTCAAAAATGGTTGCCCTAGCTGGAAACGAACCCTATACAGCTAGATCTTGACAGTCAATGAATGTGATATAAATCGCAATGATATAACTGGTCAGCATTGAAGTAATAAATAAACACACTTTAATTATGTATCCACTGTTATAGTTGGATATAAATTGGGCTTCTTGACAAAAAAACATGTTCATACGATTGCCATAGCAACAAGCCTTATTTCTTTTAAATTATGGCCTTGCAAAGTTTTTCTGGTTGAAATTTAATAATCAAATGACCAAAAGTTTGCATATCTTGACCATAATCCTGATTGGTTGAGTAAGCAAGTTGCAAATTATGAAATTTAATAATAATTTCTATTTTTACAGTCTTTTTGACTACCGGTATGTTTAATACCACGTATTCATATGGCAAAAACAGCCTGTTTTAATTATGCAGGTTTGGTTGTCAAGATGGTCAAAATCGCTTGGGAACCGGGTTATCGGATTCAGCATACTCATAATTATTAGGTTTAAAAAGGTGATTACTCACTTTTACCTTTAAATGCCGCTAGCAATTTTTGGAGATGTATATTTCAGATTTCCACTAGACTATTAGCTAGGTTGAAACTTGCATTTGTAGCAACAAATTAAGTTGAGCCACATTATAAAGATACACTTTTGTATCACTGACACATGGATATGAATAATCAATGGTCGATACAGTCCATCCGTGGGCAAGAAATCAAAAGCCTCAACACCCCCCCCCCCTTGAAAATAGACTGCTCTATATACCCTATTCCAGCATCCATCCTCCCAGCACAAATGACAAGGGATGAGGTTTTGAATATCATTTTCAGGGAGAAGAGACTGATCGAAATATGCATATTTCTATTGGAAATATGTTCTGCCCAAATACATGATAAAAACTTAAAGTTTCATTTTTTTCCATGGACTCCCATGTTATAGCATCCCAGATTTTTGTGTGGTTATGTACCACACAATTATGGAGGGGAATTGCAAAAGAAAGTGAAAACAAACCGATATCAAATGGACAGTGGGAGGGGTTATGATTTCTGGCTCACATGTATATGTATCCACTTACAAACTCACTATTATATAGAGATGGGCTTACATATTCACTGATCAGTAATTAAAAATTAAAAGCACATTTAAATCATTGTCAAAATTTGACAGAAACTTTAAACGGAGTGGTGAAATGCTTGAACATCTTTACTTCTTACAGTCATTTAACTGTTTGTTAAAGGGGAAGTCCAGTCCAGAATGACCATAATTTCAAAAGGAATAGTAAAAATTTCCCTACAGACTGGTGCAAAAATTGGTTGTGAAATTTTGAAATTTCACATTTTTTCGAAAAACAATTCTTGACCAGTCGACCCTCATGAATATTCAAATGAGTGAGTTGATGTCGTCATCACCTCAAAATTTTCTTCGCATTTAATTTACAAAAATGACAAAATCTCACATTTCAGCTGTAAGAACATTATACTTGCTTTAATTTCCCTCTGAATAGATGCAGAATATTGTTAACTCCAATATATCTACATATGAGGGACATACTATCACAAGTTCGGGCAAAATATTAACATTTTCAAAATTGTATGTACAAAATAATTATACGATAAGTAGTGAGGGGATGACATTATCAACTTGCTCATTTGCATAATCATATCGACTGGTCAATAAATGTTTTCTGAAAATTTGTGAAACTTCAAAATGTCATAACTGAATTCATTATTATTCAACCGATTTTCATCAGGTTTTCACTGTTTTGTTCAGAAAATTTTACTCTTTCTTCTGAAATTGAGTTAGAACAGCCCCGGACTTCCCCTTTAAACATTTTGACTCAACCCTAATCTAGATTCTAGACTGATAACTTACATTACATAATCAACAACAAAATGATGCAAATTCATCCAGTATTGCAGGTTCTAAAATAGTTCATTTTCACATGTTCATGCATGCATACATAACTCATTTACTGTCATTTGCGAAAATAAAAGCCCAAATAAAGTTTTGACAATTTTTGTATTAATATTTCAAGAATTACATACATTCATGTTATTTAAAAAGAGAAGAAAACAATAACTACCTTGGTTTATTTGTATTAAATGAACTATTATGATTTTAAATTGGTCGGTTACAACTATATTATAAATCTACATACTTTACATTATTTTTTGTATAAAAAAATGTTGGGGGGGGGGAGAGGTGGCAGCCAATTAACATTGTTTAGGTGGTTAAATAATTCATGAAAGGGGAAGCAAATAATTCACAGGGTGTTAATAGTTCTGGCATCCCAAAGGATAAATGCATAAGTTTCATTTTCATTAAAGGGACTCGCTCGTAGGGATTATAGAGGGCGCTTTTCGAAAGTCTCACTGGGCGGCGTCATGACAGTCCACGAAAGAACCAGGCAGATTCGTCCGCAAGTTGCATGCACGTTTACGTTGGATCGCGCCACTTGAATATTACCCATGATAATTCGGACTGTCATATGGCGCTGCCCAGCAGTGGGCTTTTCAGAAAGTGCCCTCGATAATCCCCAAGATCAGGTCCTTTTAACTGATAAAATGACCAATATGGGTTAAGTTACATGTATCGCAGAACCTCTGAAAAGTCAGTTACTTTCAAAAATTACTTTGTGATATGCAGTCAAACCTGCCTATGTGGCCACTTGGGGGAAATAGCAAAAGTGACCACTATAGACAGGTGACCATTATAATTTGTACTGTAAAACCAGACCTTAAGTATAGGGTTACAGTTTTGTTTCACAGTTAAGTGTACAAATGTGAAGAAAATTGAATTAATAATTTCATTATTTTGGGGGGAATGGATTATGTGTGCAGGTAAGAAATGCTAAATATAGCAACTGATTAGAGAAATAATTGGTCCATCGTTAATGGTCCCAAAACCTTTCAAGAATAAGCATTCCTTGTTATTTGTATTGAATGTGGAAAATAAAAATAAACTTACTTGCTTGCATCCATGATACTTAATTGATACAGATAGGACTTAGGAGCACTGGCTGCCACAAGGTACACATATACCGATGTAGGCCGACACCATCAGACGTGACGATGGTATCAATCTGCACAATAGAGATATGAAAGGACAATATTGTTTATTTTATCTTTAAGACTAGATCTATATATACACGGTAGATCTAGAGATCTACTCAAGATCTCATTTTAAATTAAATGGGTAGTCTAGATATTCAATTCCATATAAAATGTGACATTTAAAAAAAAAATATCATCAGGCTATTAAAGGCACACATACGACCATTACAATGCGCTGCGTGACACAATTTGTATTGTGTATATATTTGTAGAGTTGCAGGACGGTACAATCCGCTAGATGCCTTTAAGTGCTGTGCTGACTGGTATTCTGTGTAATGCGCATTGCAGGTATTCTGTGTAATTCGCATTGCAGCTATATGTAATGCGCATTGCTTGCATTCGTAGCAGACGCACCACCAGAAAAGTGGACTTTTTTCTTCATCTATTCCAAATGTCTTTTATAGGGATTTACCGTAGGTGAAATTGTTTGGTAAATACATTTGCATGCCCTTAACTTACACTAAAATAATGTAATTAATGTACATGCAGTATACACAAAAAGTTAAATTTAATGTGCAGCCTAAAAGTTTTCACCCTATTTTCTACACACTGCATTGTAAATAATCATATATATTGACCATTTTACATTGTTATAGGCTAAGGTAGTCTGTTATATTACATCTACTGTTAGATCTTGACTTTGCTTGTATTCTTTCCTCTTTTCCTCACCACAATAAACATAACAAGTCCACGCACATGCGTACTCTTATTCCAAAGACGCAAGTCATGGATATTCATGTCATGTACATGTAGCTCTGATTGGCCGTATGCAAATGAGTTCGTACTAGCCCCATGCCTGCACAGGTGGGGTCCACCACTGCGGTGGAGAAAAATAATTTCGCGGCCTGGGTGGTTAAGATTACTGATTAGGTCTAGACCATGCACGCCTACACAGTAAGAGGTCGATCCATACTCCATATGGACCCCATACGGCACGTTCTGTGTATTTGACCTTTTTTTCTTCTTTTTTTTGGCACCCCATAGATCTACACATGTATTGTTTATGGGATCAGGCAGTGCAACTGAACCAAATTGTTTGCTAAAATATTTTATTATTTTTTAGTTGTGATCTTGAATAAGTTTACACTACCGAAATACCAAATATTCAAATGTGATATTGATATATTCATGCAGATATTTGTTTGGATTTTTTATAGCACATGCAGAAAAGGAGAATTTTAAGTAAACTTTTTAGTCAACTTGTTTACTGTTACAGGAGATACACACGTGACTAGGACCTAGTGGTCTATAGACTAGAGTAGAGGTCTACTCTACTACTACTAGTACTAGTCAAGAGTGACTCTCTAAGAGTAGAGTAGACTCTTAAAACTTAAGGACTAAATTAGATCTAACTTTTAATTTTAGATCTAACGTTAAATTTAGGTTAAATGCAAGTTAGACTCTTAACTTCCAAGACCAAAAGTCTAACTTCTAAGTTACATTAGATAGGGAGTCTGAACGATCGCGCGATTTGTTAGTGACAGCGCGCTATAACTTAGTCTTAGATGTACATGTACATGCCCTAGTCTAGAGTCTAGACTAATAATAATAGGCAGATAATGCGCGCGGTAAACGTGATGAAAAACGCAAAATGAGCTAGGTAGAGCAGTGGAACTAGTTTTGCGACAGGTTAAGGATAAATGCCAATTTATGTTTATTTCAAACTGAATTTAATAAAAGTAAGCTTAAATAACATGTTTTATATTTTGATAAGAAAAAAATATTTTCATGAATTTTGGGTTAATAAAGTCAGTTTCTTGATTGTACTACAGTGCACCAGTTTGTGAGGGTCTCCCCCCCCCTCCCGAGTTTGCGGCAACATGTACAATATGTCTATGCGATATGCGTGTGCCCGCGAGATTCTGCTCATCGCCTCTATACAGCGTGCAAGCCATGCATACACGCCATGTGCCATAGGGAAAGCACGTAAAAATAGCGAGCGCACACGAACCCGCCGCAAAATGGTCCGTGCTCTCGTGCTTGCTTTTTTTGTTTTATTTGTTTTTGTTATCAGATTATTGTGTAGATTGAATGGTAGTGTGTGACTGAATGGGTGGTACTTGCATGCAGTGAGTTGCTGGGTTTAAATAATTTTCCTCAACTTTGCTGTACCCTGCGTTACCCGCCAGAGTGGTTCCACTACTCTAAATGTTGATGGGGGTATCAAATGAAACAGGGTAGCGCGTATGACTTTTAGAATATATGCACGCGCGATGAAAGGTAGTACGCGTATGCGGGACCAATTAATGTGCAAGTGGACGTGGCTGAATGCAGCTGCCGTGAACAATCGAATATTCATTACTGAAGATATTCATTTATTTCATTTGTTTGTAAACGTTTAAATCTTACAGTCAAGTTGAGATTTTTTTTTTAAATAGATCTAGATATTGTTTATTGATTTGTAGATCTAGTAGACTCTAGATAGATCTACATTACGAAACTTTGTGTTTAAAAATGGATCTCATCTGACACCCCAATTTCAAATTCCAAGCTACTTTCACTCGCCCCCCCATCCCCGATATCAACAAGGAATGGTTATCCTTAAGTAAACAACCACGCACTCTCCCAGATAATCCACCTTCCCCCGAGAAGTGACCTTCATAAGGCCTGGCAGAGAGAGAGGGAGAGCAAGAGAGAGAGGGTGATTTTTTTTTAACTTATTGTTATTTCGGCAATTGTGGGTCATTTTGCATCGTTCAAAATTTCATGTTGATCTTCATCTAAATTCTGAATCGTTTTTAGATATGCTAATGTCCTAAAACAAATAGAATACAAATTCATTCTTTCAAGATTAATGTCAGCCAGGAAGCTCTGAAGAGTTTGTTTATACTATTACGTAACAAAGACAGCTGCAATCCCACTCCATGCTGTTCATCAGCCTGTTGTGGTGGCAGGCATCGGTGTTATCGGCTCTTATCAGCAGCAGCAGTCACTAAATCCACCCCACCCCAGTTTAAACGCGAGAAAATTGGGGTGTCAATACCCCACTTGAGATCCCATTGACTAACACGCAAGGCATTATCAGCAGTCAGATGAACCCCACCCCAGTTTAAACGAGAGCTCTCCCAAAATCTGAAATTGGGGTTTCAAATACCCCACCTGAGGTCCCATTGACACAGCACGCAAGGCAATGAAGTTCCTGTGTTATAAGCTGGTGGGGTATTTTTTAAACACAGGATTCGCGTAATGTACATAAAATGTCATATAATTATAACACTTGGTCTAATTTTCATTTTGAATTAAATACAATTTAAACTATAAAAGTTTTGAGTTTACCCCCTCTGTTGGGCCAAAAGAGTGCATGTAAAATTTAGTCCCTTTGAACACCTCTCAAACACAAGCCTAGATCTATGGGGAAAAAAGGTGGCCCTCGTTAAACACGCGAGTGAATGCGCGCTTCGCCTTATTGGATTATTTATTCTATGGTCTAGATCTAGATCTACTACTAGTAGATCTACTATCAGATCTACTACTAGATCTAGACTATATAGACTACAGTATATACAGATCTAGATACCATGGCATTTATAAAAATTATACCAGAACAGTGTAGATCATACGCGTACCGAGGGGGGGGGGGGGTGTTTGTGGTGTTTAAATCCCCCCTTGGATCGAATTTGGTCGAAAACACCCCCCTTTTTTCGAAAAATTAACACAGGTCCCCTAAAAATGAAAAAGATGGAAAGATGGATTTTTGTTTTTAATTTGCTTTTCTGATTGTTGGAGTCTGACCGGGCACCTGTAATACGTGCCTACAAAATATCGACGCTCGTGAAAAAAAAAAGTGTCGGAGCCCCCCCCCCCCCCCTCATTAGTTTTTTCGGGTCCTTTTTGGGAGTTGCGCGACTTTCTTTTTAGCGTAGCAAGGAACATTTTAAACACCCCCTTGAAACAATCCTGGGTACGCCACTGGTGTAGATACACACATGTAGATCTCCAGAGATCTAGATCTAGTCTAGATCTAGCTAGACCTAAGTTAGATCTAAGTCACATATAGATCTAGATCTAAGTTAGATTTCATAGATCTAGATCTAGTATTGTCTAGACTAGATCTAGTCTAGAATAGACCTTACTCTAGACTAGAGTAGAGACTAGACTAGATCTACATGTAGACTCTACTAGTTAGAACTTAGATCAAGAATCTACATGTATGCCATGGGCATGGTGACTTGCCTACACTACAGCCTACACAGGCTACACTCTACACTAGACAATAGATGAGTACTAAATCTACAGTACAGTACAGTACTAGGCCTACACATCGAAGTCTAGTCTAGACTCTAGGCCCTATGTATTTTGAAACCGAATGGGCATTTATTGCGCACAGTAGAGACTAGAGTCTACGCTACTCCCTAGATTAGACTCTAGATCTAAATAATTAGAGTAAACTGCCCGAGATTCGACCGCTTAAGCTTTTCTGCAATATTTATTCTGCTAAACTTACTTTTCACAAAATCATATCTACATAAATTCATGTCAAATATATTGAACTATTTTTATCACAATGTTTATTTTTTCAAATGCATCACAATTTTTTAGAAAATATGAAAATATATCGCTATGTTTCATGCCCTTCATTCGATATCCCCCGGCAATCATTCGACCGGGCGCAACTGCGCGTTCAATGTCAACGCGTATGAGGGCCGCTGAAATGCGCCGCACCACACACGGTTGTCCATCGCCGAAGTTGCAGCGCCCGCGGTGCTCCCGTTGCGGTCGAATGAAGGCCAGCGGGGACTTGCATTCAACTTTGTACATGAAGTCACTGTATCGGCAGATACGGGGAATTTAGTTTTTCATTTGTTTTTCGCCGATACCATCACACTCGGAGCTTGCGATAAACGAAAAAGCTCATCACAAAACCGCCGATTTCTTTATTTTTAGCGCTTTTTCTGCGACCCTGTTTCTTAGCAGTGGACTTAAGCCTTCGCGTGCTTTGGAAATATGGCGCCGATTTTGCATTTTTGACGCCGGAATTTGGCTTTTTAGATGGATTTTTGGAGGTGACTAAGGGACTTTCTTGTGGTGAGTGACAATATCTCTGTGTGTAATGAAGTGATTAGTGTGTGTTGTGACAATGATATGTGCTGGCTTGTGATATAGTGATAATAGGTCGAATCACGGCACAGGTCGAATGACGGGCGCTTTACTCTACTCTAAATAGTCTATAGATTATATAGATCCCCCCCCCCCCCCAGCCTGGGCACTTATGAACGGATTCATACTCATAGTCATAGCCTAGTAGTAGGATAGGCCAGGGGCCTGTGTGGTGCATATTGTCAATGGATATTGAAGAACTGGAAGTTTAATACACCACGTCCACGGTGTTCAATGCGACGCAGTTTACGCAATACGTGCCTTACTAGGCCTATACTATAGTATAGTTTTGTCAATGGGAAAAGGGTAGATCTATCATCTTGAACTAGATCTAGAGATTCTAAGGCTAGGCTACACGATGAGTGGCTATTGCAAGCCTATTTATACACGATGCATTAATTGTCTGTTAGGGCCTAACATGCGTTTCAATGCGATGCGCGTAGGTTAGACTCTAGTCTAGAGTAGGCCTAGGCCCTAGATTATTTCTAGATTAAATAATAAAAAGTTAGGCCTAATAGGTCTAGATCTAGTAATAACAAGAAATGCCTCGATTTTTAGTTTTTACTTTAAGAAGCTAGGCTAAGGCGAAGGTACAATAGTCAGTAAGTCTTACCCGATGTTAATCTAGCTAGATCTACGTCGATCAAGTCAAAATCCGTGAGTTGACGTGGCCCTGTACGTACTAGAGTGAAGTCAGCTCGCGCTCGAATGCAAACAGCATGCACCGTATCCGTACTTTGCCTGCACCCATAGACTAATAACACCGTATAGAAAGAAATGTAGCACCCGCGGATTTTCCTCATTTGCATATATAACACTGCGTCACCATTCAGGCTAAGCGTATTTAAGCGTATTAAAATCTGACTTCCGGGGGGACATTTGAACGTTCCCGAAGCCCCCGATACCATTCCGATAGCCATAAAAATGGGAAATATCGATTCTTTCTCATGCATTATTCATTTTTGTATTTGCACACTGCGATATTCTCAAATTTTGATTGGACCCTGCCTTATGAATCTGGTAAATATTCAAAATGAATAGATCGAGAAGAAATATGACCTTTTTTCGTCACTTCCGCTACTTAGTTGGCTATGATGACGTCACCCGCACAGAATGATCATTTTAGGGGGAGAAGTTTTTCGGTGAGTACAACTGTAATTATGCTTGAATTTCTTAAATTGACTTATATTGAAAAGAAATCCGAACATTGTGAGTGATCTACTGGTATTTATTTACATTTTGAGAAGTTGCAAAGGTGTTTTGATGAATAAATTTTTGGGCAATCTACTCTCAAACTTTCAATACATTTTTCATCGTCGTGAGCTTTAATTTCGGCTTGATTGCCACTAGAACCCTCTTGGTCTTGACTGCTTGCCCGGAGTGTCGGGCGGGACGTCATCAGAAAATTCGTGCAGTACTCATGGATCTTCCGAGTTCTTTTGTTGAATTATCCCCCCCCCCCCCCCCCCCCTTCAGTCAGCATAACGATATTTCCTATTCACTGCTATTAAATGAAGAAATTTGGCTTTTGTCTTGAAAATATTTAGACCTGGTTGAAGAGTAACAGTTATGCCTAATTTTAGAGTTAGACTAACGACTTAGAACCGAAGATGTTGGCAATCAAATCCACGTCAAGTGAAGTGAGGAAAATGTCTAACGTTGGACTGAAGTGTTCTGTCTCTAACAGTCGTCGTTAGCCTCTTATTCTGGTGGGGTCAGCACTCCTCCATGCCGACCCTACCAGAATACGAGGCTAAGTGCTAGAGACAGAACACTTTGGTCTAGTCTAACACAAGCTGGCCAGGGCCTGGCTAACTGTTACTTGTTAGTGTTACTGGGAGTTAACTTGTTGCATTTCAAATTCAAGTTTAACATTAGTTGACATCTGAAGACTAGCAGTTAAATATGATCCCCCTTTTTATTTTGGCAAATCTGTTGTTGTTGTTAGACCTGGTCCACTATCTAATTCAGATGTAGACATAGGATCTAGTCCAGACCTAAAACATTTAGGTTAGATCTAGATTTCCTACTAACTGTATATGTTACTGTTAGTGAGTACTAACGTTACACAGACTGTATCTCGATGTAGCGTTAGTTGAGCAAATCTGCGTCAAATTTTCACAAAATAATCACTACAGTAACAGTTGTATCTCATTTCTTACTAATTTTCCAGTACGACTTCGATGTTCAGTGACAGCGGCTACCTCGTGTTCTTCATGCTTGACTCATACTCATAGAGTCATAAATTTTGTCTTTTTTCTTATTGCTAGCTTGATTTCTTTTTTCTTCTTTTTTTTTCCAGTGTAACTGTTACGGGTTGAGCACGTAAAATACAGCACATAGTGACTGTACAAAAGTCTGTAGTGAGCGACAACAGCTTGTACAGATTTATTTCTAGCTAGAAATGTAACTTGAACTTATGTTTGTTTGTTTTTCTTTCTTTCTTTTCAGGATGGTGCTTTTCTTCTCCAATAAAATATATTCTGTGGAGACATATACAAATCCAGGGAGGGAAAAAAAGAACTTGTTGAAGTTTGGAGAGGTAGGCTGTATGAAAATTAAATTGGCTGTTTATAGGTCTAGATCTATGCCAATATTAATAAATAATAACAATGACGATGATATAGGACCGTAAAATAAAGGGCCAATATTAGTATAATAGTTGCCCTTGATTGAACTTTGTGCTTTTGTCAAAGCAAAGTCTTTCAAGTATACAGACTGGATCCTGTTTTTTGGAATAATAATAAAAATAGTAATGATAATGATAATAATGAACAGCCTATAAAGCAATCTAGCAACAACAAAAAAAAGAAAAAAAAAAACTTTTTTATTTCTCAGGCACAAATATAGAAGAGATAATGATCTGCCCTATGTCAAGTTCAATGTATTATCAGATACAATTTAACTTGGATTTGAAGGTTTTCAAGGATGTAATTCTCAACATCATTGAAAGATGCTGTGGAGGAGCTACTGTAGTTGAGAAGGCCCTTCCAGAAGACAAGTTTGTGGACAGATATATTCATTGAGTCCAATCGTGTACATAGCTTGATTTTGCTATAATAAATACATGTTTATGAATCTGTCTCTTAAATACCTCACATGTCTTACATATTTGTTAAATTTCGTTCTTTTTCCTTTTTTTCATGCAACAGATATTCAGGAGTTCACACCTCTTCATCTTCATTGTGGATGGCAGATGGACAAGATCAAACTCTGCACATATCCCGAAGTTATTTTAATAGGTACATTTAGCAAAAAAGAGGGACAGTATTAAAAGCTCTTTACTTTAATTAGCCTGCCACATCCCTAGTTACTACCCACAGATCTATCATAAGGTTTAGTTCGTAATTGAGAATAGAGTTTTTTTCTCTCAGATAAATTGGGACATTGTAGTGCCCCTAATGTTATCGCTGAAGTGCTCGCCGAGCTGATAGGTCTTTGATCCTTTTTAAATCTCCACCAAACTTTTGTTGTTTTGTGTATTTTGTTTGTGTGTTTGTGTTGATTTTTTTCTCCCCCCCTTTTTTAAGCTTTAACAGGAAGGTTCTATTTTTCAACACAGCTGTAAGTTTGCTCAATTGTAACAAATCACCTGTAGGGTACGAATTTGTAAAGCGGTTATTGATTTCAGTGCATGAAATGGGCCTTATGTGTATATAAAGAAAATTAAGATAATCTTTGTTCTTGTTTTCACACCCAATATGCTAAACATTCTTTGCAACTGTGAATTCTTAGATGATCATTGTTCCATCCATCAATTGGTTCAGAATAGTGGATAAATGTGTTGAGTAAAACCCTGATTTTATCAAGAAATGTATGATGTAGCATAGGTCATAATCTTTTAAACTCCCTAGAGTACAACAGGATATCTGTTCATCAGTTTAAAAAAATATATTTGCAAAAAAATTTCATGCATTAAAGATAATAGCCCACTTTTGCAAGTGGCACTCAATCTTGCTGTAAGCCACAGAAAAATAATCCTAAATAAAGTTTTAGATCCCAGTACATTCCGTTTAGCCTTAGGATCGAATAGGACATATTCAACACAAATTTTCTTTTATTTTATTTGCTTTGTAAACGCTTCTTCCTGACGCTTTAAGAGTACAACCATTCATTTTCACTTATTCTTTGGAGTATTGTAAATTTAGTAACATTCAGGGAAAAAATTAATTATTTCTTCTCTAGGGCTACTTTTTGAGCCCACCTGCCCAAATTTTCTACATTGTATTACAGTTTACATTGGACCTTATGAGAATTTCAGGGACTCTTTTTTTAGTTTTCCACAGCTCTTTTTGGCATTTCGGGGCGAGTTCGCCCCGAGCCCCCGTGTATTTTTTTCCCTTGTAACATAACAGTTTTACACAAATATTTGCGATTTGAAATTGAAATTGGCTAGTTTCTCTTCCAATTCTGACAGTGTTGTGGAAATGTGGGATACTTCTAAAAGTATAAGATTAGAAACTGTAATACGTTCATGTTAATGAATTAGTCATAAAATGTATTTTTTTTAATGCAAGAATGACATATAAACATGAAGGTAAAAGCAATCAAAAGTTTGTGAGAATTAGTTATAACATTACCAAAAAGCTGATGTAATTAGGCCTACACTGGGAATAGATCTGTAATAGATTGCAGACTTGATCAGTTAACATTAACATGTAAACATGATAAATTCATCATTGACATAATGATGTTAATAAACTTAACTTAATCTTTTTTAAGCCCAGTAATCCACTTATTTTGTTGTTTTCTGTAAGTAAAATTATTAAATAGTTTAGAAATTGTTGTGAAACAGAATAGAGAGTGACAGAGAAATATACATCTCAAAAGAAGATATAACAAGAGAGATGATGTGAGATCATGGAGATGGTAATAGAAATTTTGATATAAAAAGAAATGAACGAGATAAAGATGTGACTTTGGGGAAAGAGGAAAGGAGAGAATGAGGGAGGGAGGGAAAGAGAGGGAGAGAGAGGGTGAAGCAGTCGCCTGGGGAAACATTTGCCAATTGTACCTTGTACACATTTGTTTTTTTTTTGTTGTTGTTGTTTTTTTTTTTTTTTTGGGGGGGGGCTTCATTCTTTCACCTGCTTTGTAAGGATTTCAGAGTAAAGACAGATAATTAAGCACAACAAAAACTCCTACTGATCAGCCGGTAAAACGACTAATGACTCGGGGGGGGGGGGGGCTCTAACATTCTAATGTTTTTTTTTCTTTAGAAAGCAGAATAATATTAATGATTCAGAAGAGGTATCATCTTGGTTGAGAGCTCTGGTTGTAAACTGATCTGATCTCACATGATATTAAATTTAATCAGGGCATAGCTAAGGGAGGCATTAGGGGGCCGTCCCCCCCCCCCCCCTTGCGAGCAAAAAAAAAAAAAAATGAAATTAGCAATGTGCCCCATCTCATGTAGGTTACCACCTAATACTAAAATTTAGTGCGCAGAAAATGCAATTTTCATGCACGAATTTAAAAAAAAATCCCCCTACTCTCCCTTCCTCGCCTTGCCCCCCCCCCCCCCGCTGATTCCTGCTACGTCAGTACCATACGTTTGCTGAATTGTGCAGCATCTGATCCAGTTTACTACCTTTTGATTACTGATACTTAAGTGTAATGTTGCTGTCCTAATTCTCCCTTTTCCCTTTATTTTCACACCATCAAGAATTCCCGAAGAGTCTGTCAAATGCACAAATAAGTCAAATAATTTAAGCCAGGAATGACTAAGAGATCATTTTTCCTCCACGATATCGTTTCTCCCTAGCTAGTATATTTCTTCCTGACTTTCGTTCTCTAATTTTTCTTTCTTTCTCAATCTCCCTCTAGCTCACCACACACACATCTTCTCTCTCTTTTTAAGTCTAGGGAAACCCTGATTATATCTAACATAATATGGAATGGTCAGTTCTTCCAAGGAGTTACCAGCAGCTCCTTACTTATTCTGAATATTACTTATAAAATTTCTAAGTTTGGTATGCGATTGTACCAGTGAATCGTCAGGAATGAAACGCTATGATGAAACCACCAACAACGTCACACTGCTTCTTCATTAATATTTGGCATATTAGATGCATTATAATTAGATAATTGAAGGACTCTGATTCGCCGATTCTGTTGCGTCGGAATAAATTTATACATGAATACATTAACATATATGAATAGATAATGCAAGTTGACCTCTACCTAATGCGCATGCTCAGCGCTGTACTGTGTTTGCGTTTCTTTTGCGTGGAAATCATATGCGGCCTCTGGGAGCATCTTACAAAATGAATTATTCATGGGGGCTTCGGGAAGCGTTCAAATCGTGTTCAAATGTCCCCGACAAAATGGCGGAGATTACGGGGCCTGCCTGCACCGTATACGGCCGGTACGTGCGCGCGAAGAATTAGAAACTCTTGGCAGCCGGCCAGATCCAGGCTCGCGCTCAAATAGCGATTCTTCACGAGTTTTTTGACGATCTAATATCGATATCAAAATTAAACATTCTGCTCTAAAGGGCGCATGCGCACGATATGATTTCTGACAAATCTTTTAAGACAAGGAAACCCGTTTAAAATTTGTCAGAAAACTTTCATTCCACAATTCGTATTGTATGTCTAAATTCGTCCATTAATTTGTCTTGCCTGATAAGATTCGTAGTCCGCAATCGGACTGACAATATTCATTTGTCAATTCGTGCTTGTTGGATTCGTCAGTTAAGGAAGTTTGTCAAAACAAAATACTTATTCGTTACGTAGAGACGTGAATTAGTATCTCCCGATTTTTAGTTTGTCAAAATACTAAAATCATTTGTCTATTGACATAAAGTGATCGTCATGATAACGTGACGAATTTTTACTGCCACTTTGACAAATCTTTGCCCACGCTTGACAA
>JAPZVO010001182.1:0-20897 GCA_029962745.1 Echinometra lucunter | reverse complement strand
ACTGTAGCAAGGTAAATTTGCTTGCAGAGTTTGTTATGATGAGGTTCAATTGGGTGAATAATTCAGGGAAATAACCATACACTGGGTTTTCAACACTTTTCAAGAAATGTGATGCACTCACAAACTTGTTTTTCATATAGATGGGACCGTTATACAGACCAACAGCCCATATTGTCCTCACTAGCATCCTTGTCAGGGAGATTATGCTTGGTATGATCACCAAGGATGTTGTAGAGAGATTAGAACCATGCCTCATCTTGTGGTTGTCTTTATGTATTTTGGTCATCTCTCTCAGATAAGCACATGGACCAAGCAGTTTCAGGGTGCCATGAAGATAGCCTCTTTACCAGAAGTTCCTTCTGCAACTGAGCTCTTTGAATGGCTGCCTAACAATGTACCCAAGGGAACAGAGAGGACTACCATTGTACATGGAGATTACCGGCTGGAGAATATGATCTTCCATCCAACAAAGGTATATATATAGAGAGAGAGAAAGAGAGAGAGAGAGATAGAGAGAGAGAGATTTAACATGCATTGTTGAACCAGGGAGAGCGCATTGTTGAACCAAATTTGTACGCGTTGTCTATTGGTTCAACTATACAATGGGGCGATTCGCGTGTGGTTCAGAAATGCACATGCATTGTTGAACCAAATCATTATGGAGTGCTGGTGTGTACGCTCTCCGTGCTAAGATGAAAATTATTTATAATTTCATTCTCCTATTGTAACAAAATATTTCATGTAACTCTTCTTCACTATTTTTCAAAATTAAAATGATATTTTTAAGCATACTTTTTGTCGGGTTTTTAGTGTTTCTGCGAAGTTAATTCAAATTTCATTCCCGCTTCTCTTCATTCTAAATCCCTGAAGAATTTATCGGAAGCTAACAGATCTATGCTACTGCTGATCAAGACGTCGTGCTTTGCTCGGTATGCCTTCTTATATTTTCATTTTTTATCACATTCTTGCCATTCTAGCAATCTGTTATTGATATAATTTGTTGAGAAGCATGTATTCGTTCTTTATAAAGTTAAGTGGTTAGAATTTAACACCGCGGTCGTTCCCAAACTGCAACTTAACTGCTAGGTGGTTTTCATTCAGTTTTCATCGCGTCGCTCCCTAGCCTAGCGCGGCCCCCAGCTCCGGCGGCGATGGAGCGGCCTGACGAACTGGCAAATGTCGTAGATGAAAAACCTTGCAAGGTTACTTGGAAGTTGGAAACATATTTTTGTTACTTGGAAGTTGGAAACATATTTTTGATGAACGAAATGTTTCCATATTAACAGCTTGTGATTTTAAACATGAAAAGGAATAAAGCCGATATTTACGGCCGTGGTCTTAAGTTTGAGATCAAATTGTAGACCTAAATTATATTACTGTGAATTTGGTACAGCAGTTTATCCAGGAAGAGTTATGCTCAGGCTTAGTTAATTTTTTTAAAAAGGGGCTTGACTGTTTATTTTTATTAATTTTATCTGGTCTATACAATGGCAATATAAATTTCTATATATAAAAAAAATTTAAAATACAGGCCTTTATTTAACTAGCATTTGAAAGACTGCAGTGCAGGAAACAAAACCAATTATTCTTGTTCTGTTTTTGTTTTTTGCAACGATAATGTTCATGCTAACCTTATCATATTTTATCATTCAACATTCCTTTTGCTAATATCATTTTTGTTATGTTTGCCAGAGTTAATTCATTTCTGTTATATGGGAGCAATGTCATTGCTGCGCCCCCTTTTTAAAAGCAATGTGTTCATGTTATTATGCCAGTTCGTGGTTTATTTTGATTTTTATCCATTTCACTTCCCCTATCATATGTGCTTATGAGTTTTTATTCATTCTGTTCAGTTTTACCTTATTTTTTATTTGAAGTTTTATTGCTTTTATTTTTATAAGAGTTTTCGTTCAATTTTTCATTTTGTTAACAATATTTGGATCAGGGTATGGACGCCAATTACTGATTTTACAATACCTGCTGTACATTTACCTTTGCATATAAGACCTATCATGTTTTGAATGTTTTTCATGCCTTTGCCCACTGAAGGTGGTTGCTGGAGCCATTGTTTTCGGGTTGTTTATCTGCCCTTCTGTCCGTCCCATTTTCATTTTCGCGATAACCTAAAAAAGCGTTTGACAAATCAACTTCAAGCTTCTAAACTTCTAACAGCATTGATGGATGAAATCAAAGTACAGTAAGTATTTAAATCAACTCTATTGCTTTTGCTTCTAGTAACTTGATGATGTTGTGCTGCAATAACTATCATCGTTATATGTATGATAAATGTCTTAAATCAAATGTCTTCTGTTTTATCGCTCAAATCCAAAAGGTGATGCAATGTAATTATGCCTCTGCCCATCCGAGGTTGTCCCAGAGTCATTATGTTTTCAGGTTGTCTGTCCGTCCCTTTGTCCATCTCACTTTTTCCTTAACACAATATCTCAAGAACTGTTTTAGGTATGAACTTCAAACTTGACCCCATATCACCATAGATACATGTCGCTAATATAATTTGATTAGAGACTACATATTAGTCCAATGTTGAATAAGTAATTTCTGAAATTCAAGGTGTTGACCTTCTTAGTGTGATATCTTGAGAAATGCTGAAAGCGTAGACTTTAAACTTGGTGATCTTATAGGAGATATCATTAAACTTTGGGGAGTTGGTCATAGGTCGCAGAGGTCAATTCCAAAATGTCCGATTTCAGGTGAGTTAATGTGGTATGACAAGAACCATTTGATTAGACTGTGAAATATGTAGGCCTAGGTCAAAGGTCAGGGTCACAATGTGTAAGATGTTAGCTTTGTTATCAAATATCTCCAGAACTATTAGAGAGATTAATTTTACATGTAAACTTGGTGTGAGTATGCATCACAAAAGGAAGACAATGGGATTTCTTTTTTAAGGTATATAGTAGTGTTGCAACGAATCGCCGAAACTCTGAATTCGATTCGATTCGGATTCGTTTCAGATTTTTCTTCCCGAAATTCGTTTCGATTCGGATTCGGAATTATTTTTATTTGTTTGAAATAAAAAGTCGGAAACATGCGTGTTTTTTTGTTTTAACTTCCTTTTTCTTCTTTAACATGCGAAGCGCGGGGATGCGCGATCTTGATTCGTTGTTCAAATAGAAATTATTCAAACTCCGGTATCTTTAAAAACAAACTTATAATAGTAGCAGAAATTATTCAAACTCCATTATGTTTAGAAATGAACGTACGATAGAAGCAAAAATCTTTGAAACTCCGTTATGTCTAGAAAATGAACGCACGTTAGAAACAGAAATTATATAAACTCCGGAATGATAAAAAAAAACTTACGATAGTAGTAGAAATTATTTAAACTCCATTATGTTTACAAACGAACGTACGATAGAAGCAAGAATTGTTCAAACTCCGTCATGTCTAGAAAATGAACGCACGATAGAAATAGAAATTATTCAAACTCCGTCATGTTAAAAAAACAAACTTACGATAGTAGTAGAAATTATTCAAACTCCGTCCGACGTCTCAAAAATGAACGCACGATCGAAAATTAATTATTTAAACTCCGTAATGTTTAAAAACGAACGTACGATAGAAGCAAAAATTATCTAAACTCCGTCATGTCTAGAAAATGAACGCACGATCGAAAATTAATTATTTAAACTCCGTAATGTTTTAAAACGAACGTACGTTAGAAGCAAAAATTATTTAAACTCCGCCATGTCTAGAAAATCAACGCACGTTAGAAACAAAAAAATTATTCAAACTCCGTCATCTTTAAAAACAAACTTACGATAGTAGTAGAAATTATTCGAACTCCATTATGTTTAAAAACGAACGTACGATAGAAGCAAAAATTATCTAAACTCCGTCATGTCTAGA
This sequence comes from Echinometra lucunter, assembly GCA_029962745.1. Classification (NCBI taxonomy): domain Eukaryota; kingdom Metazoa; phylum Echinodermata; class Echinoidea; order Camarodonta; family Echinometridae; genus Echinometra; species Echinometra lucunter. The sequence continues at coordinate 17,027 of JAPZVO010001182.1, read as the reverse complement.
AAATGAACGCACGATCGAAAATTATTTAAACTCCGTAATGTTTTAAAACGACCGTACGTTAGAAGCAAAAATTATTTAAACTCCGTCACGTCTAGAAAATGAACGCACGATCAAAAATTAATTATTCAAACTTCTTAATGTTTTAATACGAACGTATGCAAGAAGCAAAAATTATTCAAACGCCGTCATGTCTAGAAAATGAACGCACGTTAGAAACAGAAATTATCCAAACTCCGTCATCTTTAAAAGCAAACTTACGATAGTAGTAGAAATTATTCAAACTCCTTTATGTTTAAAAACGAACGTACGATAGAAGCAAAAAATATATAAACTCCGTCATGTCTAGAAAATGAACGCACCATCGAAAATTAATTATTTAAACTCCGTAATGTTTTAAAACGAACGTAGGTAAGAAGCAAAAATTATCTAAACTCCGTCATGTCTAGAAAATGAACGCACGATCGAAAATTGATTATTTAAACTCCGTAATGTTTTAAAACGAAAGTACGTTAGAAGCAAAAATTATTTAAACTCCGTCATGTCTAGAAAATGAACGCACGTTAGAAACAGAAATTATCCAAACTCCGTCATCTTTAAAAGCAAACTTACGATAGTAGTAGAAATTATTCAAACTCCGTAATGTTTTAAAACGAACGTACGTTAGAAGCAAAAATTATGTGAACTCCGTCATGTCTAGAAAATGAACGCACGATAGAAATAGAAATTACTTAAACTTCGTCATGTTTTAAAACAAACTTACGATAGTAGTAGAAATTATTCAAACTCCATTATGTTTAAAAACGAACGTACGATAGAAGCAAAAAATATATAAACTCCGTCATGCCTAGAAAATGAACGCACGATAGAAATAGAAATTACTTAAACTTCGTCATGTTTTAAAACAAACTTACGATAGTAGTAGAAATTATTCAAACTCCATTATGTTTAAAAACGAACGTACGATAGAAGCAAAAATTATTTAAACTCCGTCATGTATAGAAAATGAACGCACGATAGAAATAGAAATTATTTAAACTCCGCCATGTTTAATAACAAATTTACGATAGTAGGAGAAATTATTTAAACTCCATCATGTTTAAAAAACTAACGTACGATAGAAGCAAAAATTGTTTAAACTCCGTCATGTCTAGAAAATGAACGCACGATAGAAATAGAAATTATTTAAACTCCGTCATGTTAAAAACAAACTTACGATAGTATTAGAAATTATTCAAACTCCATTATGTTTAAAAACGAACATACGATAGAAGCAAAAATTATTTAAACTCCGTCATGTCTAGAAAGTGAACGCACGATAGAAATAGAAATTATTTAAACTCCGTCATGTCTAGAAAATGAACGGACGATAGAAATAAAAATTATTTAAACTCCGTCATGTTTAAAAACAAACTATCGATAATTGCAGAAATTATTCAAACTCCATTTTGTTTAAAAACATGTTCAACTGAGTGCTGGAGCCCGGTGCTGGAGTTCCCGAATCTTCCGAATCTTCCTAATCAAGCAGCAAAATTCGGATTCGGCAGGATTCGTTTCGACAACGCAAACAGTTCGGTTCGGAAATTGGGAAAATAGAAGGGTATTTATTAGCAAATATGTTTGTTTCCATGATTCATTTCAATGTAGAGAAGGATTTTTTTTGTGTGCGTGTGTTTTTTCGTTGTTGTTTTGTGTTAATTTACGAACAAGTTTGATCATTTTGTTTTCATTTTCGTCTTGCCTGCATAGCGGATCAAAATTTGTAGATGGCATTAGGTCTGTCAACCAAGTTCCATGAACTGCAACAAGCATTGTAATCACAATATCTTTCTATCACTATAAGCTGTAACCACCAAATGTATACCACGGGAACATCTCTTAAAGGTGCAGGTCAGGTTCAAAAATGAGTTGAACCTTACCAAGGAATAAAAGTCCATGAACTTTTTTGCAAGCACCCTTTAAGTACTCTATCCAAAATTTTCACTAAATCAGGATGCTGCCATGGCAACATGTGTAATGCAGGCAAGACAACCAAGGGTGTTTCACTTGTTATGGGTTTGCCCACATTTTGATGAGCATGTTATTTTTTATTGCAATGATTAAATAATCAGGATTTTCTATGCCCACATGTGTGCATTTGAAATCCAATATTGTTTTGTCAAAAATTAAAATATTCAAACGAAAAGTTCTGCCTTTTAAATAAACACAAGAATACAAGAAAAAAACAACAGCTAACCAGTAATGACATACCTATTAGCAAGCACTATTTTTTAAGAAAGGAATTATTCAATTTCAAGTAGGTTCATTCCATGCCCCCCCCCCCCTTGTATTGTCTACACAACAGTTCCTATTGAAATTCATGGTAAATTGGTATGTTCTCTGCAAACAACTCCAGCCCCTTCCCCACCTGAGGATTTTTAATTGGGGATGCTGCCATTTTGATCTCTTTCATGTAATTTTGATTCAAGAAATATCCCAAGATTATCAAAAGTATAGGAGATTGTGAAAGAATTTCTTGTTCAAATAAATGTGTTCTCACCTGTTCATCTATTAGTATTTGCATTCAAAAAGTGACCTTTAGAAAATGGGAAACTTTCAAAATATTTGTCCAGCTCACATTACATGTACATTTATGATGGGAGCATGGAAGCATGTGATGCCTTTTGATATAAATGCATACATGATCTGCCTCCCCTGTCCCCCATCTCCTCCAAAGTATTTTTCAAGCAATATTAAAGTATTATTGGAATTACTGAATAAATATATGGGTATATATTCTTACTTGTTTTCAGTTTTTGTGAGTGCCCATTCCCCTCCTCCCCCCTCCCAAAGTGCCATTTTTCTTGTGCCCACACTTTGAAAGATGCTCTGCTGCCCCTGGCATGCATTTAAACAAAACTCCGGAGGAAGCCACTTGCTTTAATACTACTTGTGTAAGACTGAACCACATATTTGTCTGTGAAATATTTCATATAGCTGATATTTTAACTGAGCTTTTATGATCTCTTTCAATTTTTCAGATGAAACAAGCATTGAAAAAATTGATAATGCAGCTGACGATGCAATTCCAGAGGATGGTAAGGTAATACCTCAACAACGACTATTTTTCTTAATAAGTAATAGGGGAAGATAATCTACATATTACGGGAAAAAAAATCAAGAATGCTGATGTTGCCACTCTTTTTGGGATCAACAAGAATCATCTGACTTGGAATAATCACACTGATATTATTTTTTCTTTAATCGGCACATAATGAAGAAGGTTGGAGGGCTATTCAGGTTGAGACATTTTGTACCTAGGCACACTAAAACTACGACATGTTTATAAAATTTTCATCAAGGGCGTAGGCTGGGGGTGCAATAGGTGCATTTGCACCCCTCACTGAGGCAGGAGAGTTCTGCCCCTGGCAATCAAGAAAGCCAAAAAATAAAAAATATCACTCCCTTTTTTTCTTTTCAACGGCCTCCAAAACAAGGGGGCAGAAGACCTTGTTCTGATTTCCTAAACTTTAGGTCCACCATTGGCATAACTCCCAGGGGATGGGGTATATATGTACATGTACCCACCACCCCACTTTCTCGAATGGAGGTGTGACAAATACTCACACTTTTTATAGAAGAAATAGTATTGTAAAAGGTGGGGGGAAGCAAAGGGGAAAAGGAAAAATAAAAATAAAGGTAAACCAGGAGGTGCTCGCTCGCATTATCAATATTTCAAGCAGCTGCTTAAACTAATATTCTTAAGGAAGGAAATTAACTTGTTTCTTGTCAATCTACCAGATGTTATGCTATTCTTCTTTTCACAAAATATTAGTAATATAACTGCAAAATTGAGACGGCAAGTTGACCTAAAATCATAGATGAATTTTCAGGAGATAATGACCTGTGGCTGTTGGCTTATTCCCATTCTACTTTCTGTGAGAACAGAAGGTGCCTAATTATAAGACTGCATGCATTGTACTAAAAATCAAAAGAAAAGTTAACAATAGACCTGGCCCTTTTTTCTGTATTATTATTAAACCAATCCATTTTACTTGCTCATAAAATCTTGTTTGTTAAAAAGGTCTTTGATGAGCAATCACATGTATTCCATGCTCTAGAAGATGCCTGAATAGCATTACTTTTTTGCAGTGAAGTATTCTTAAATTCTGCAGGGAAGTCTACATCATAAAATCATCTAGTGTTTCTTTTTTAAATATTTTCTTTTTTAAAATATTTGTCGCTCGCTGTGCTCATTTATAATATCTAAATAAAGAATTATTTGGGAAGGCAAACGAATGGGGAATGCAGGGGAGATGACCCAAGACCTTCAAAGGGGACTTGAAACAATCAGTCCTCCTGTTGTTTACGAACAAGCATACACATGCTTTCTTGCAGTCAGGTAAAATAACGAACCATTTTAGCATTTAATATAGTTTATTGGCCTGTGGTATTTTGATGATGCAGCAACACTCTTTGCATCTAAAAGTGTGTTTTTCCTTGCTTGCTTCACTTGCTCTTGATTGTTGAGAAGCAGTTGTTTTAAACAGCAAACATGGACAAGCAAGATGTATCATAATTGTTTACTTTGTAATCAGGACCTGTTTCCTGATCATTCTTGCATATATAGTGTATACATAAAATCTATGAAAATTCAATAAACAAATAGTGTGTTATAATTTACCATTACAAAGAATCATAGGTCCAAAAGTGTATTTTTATGACAAAATAAAAAGTAGTTGATTTTTGGCTCACTCGCTTTGTTTGCTTGCAAAATAAAAAAATAGCATGGGGGGAGGGGGGGGGGGTAGGGGGTTCGTGTCGATGAGCGGGTTTGCAGACTCAAGTGTGAGCAAAAAACTGAGGCTAAATATGTTGATCATATCCATCATATTCTTCCTCCCCCATCACTCCTCGAAACGGACTTACGCTAATGAGTTCCACCTCCCCATGCTCAAACCAGCCTATGCCCTTGCTTTGATGTAGGCACATAACGGTTATATGCAACAGAGGTGTGGGAAGCACCTACATATATGTAGTGTAGACTAGCCTAAGAACATATTTACAGATGGAAAATAGTGGTCCGTGAAGTTGGTGATGAACCCATGCACAACCACTATTCCAAATTTTGTAAATTCTGAATTTGTATGAACTGCATTATTCATCAAATTCTACTTCATGTTTGATTTGTTTTTATTAGGCAATACTACTTTACAAGATGAAAGGAAAGGAAAACAATTACACCTTCCTGGCATTAAATAAATGTAATGTCAGTTTTCAATGTCTTTATTTGGCATTGAATTTTAGAATCAATTACTTATTATGAGATTAAACAGGTCTAGAAGTCCCTCTTTTTAAGTTCTGTAACAAAATGCTTACTTAGTGAATCATGACTGAAGAAATCCTTCCAACTACCTAATATTGAATCTGTTATTCCCTCTTAGATATTTTCTGCTCCAATAACATTAAGATAATACAATCTCTATCTTATGAAGTGGTAGTGAAATACTTTCTTGGCAAGGGAAGACATGGTATCTGTTCTCTTTTACAAACCAACACTTACCCTGAAATACTACATGTCATTGCCTGAAATGAGTATTTTGTACTTAATTGTTAATGGTATCATAAATTATATCACAATGAAACTGATATTTCAAGAATGAAACGTGTGCATGTGATATTTCATTGCAACATAATTGAAACAAAGTGAACATGCTTTGGTTTGCCTTTTCATTACAGAAGAAAGAATCTTAGTGACGTGTGTGGAATGTGAAGACAATGAAACGTCCTCGCGCTAAAAGAAAACATGAGGGATGGTCTAAAGATGAAATGATGTGGAGAAAAATCTTTTCAAGGTAAAATTTTTCTATTTACATTAATCAGATTATATGTCATGGTATACTTTAATTTGTAATAATTTTTCATAATACATCAGGAGAAATGTTTCTGGAGAGTAGAGGGCCATTGCCGCGGTAATTTAATGAAACAAAAAGGAGGAAAAGGAAAAAAGAATAAGAAGAACGAGAGTGAATAGATAAATTAACTCATCTCTTGGTCATAAGGCCCTCTCAGTGCCGCCCCTGCGATATTTGTATACGAGTTATGAAATTTAATTTTGTACAATTTCTTTCAAGAATTTGGAGAAAAATTGAGACAGAAGTATTAAGTCTTTATTATATGCGATATATATATATATATATGAGAAATGAATTATAAATCAGGGATAGTTTGCCTGGTATAGCGTTCCTAACATAGGTGCACAGCCTGGAAGGAATGGTCTCTTCCTCTTGTAGACGGGGAGTTTTTGTATTATAAGCTAAAACATAAATCTGTCGGAAATTTGAAGTGTGACCCTGGCCTAAGTGGACCATCACAGAGTAATATGTTTGGCCTAATTATATGTTCTGGAGATATATGAACCATACAGTAGCACTTCTGTTGAAAATGATACATAATAGAGTTTTTAAAAATATTTTATCTATCTACTGTTTGTCATTCTAGTTTCCACAGACGATGCTGAAAAAAGATTGTGTCATGTTCAGGACCCAGCCTGAATTTTATAACAGTGGATAAGGTAGGAAGGTAATGCTTACCGGTATTCTCTTCATTCAAGAAATATCTATGCTCCACACAACAAATTTATTTCAAGATTTTGGAGGGGAATTAGAAATGCATCGTGTAGTATGCCTAGGGAGTAGGAAATTGAAAACTTGGACTAAGCACTCTAATATTACATAACCATCCTAAACTCGCTACCTGTCAATTACTTTAATCACCCTGCACCATCCATGCCTAGTAACCATTTAGATATCTTGATTCTTTCTTCTGTATGTGGGCAGTCATTACATTTAAGCTATGCCCTTTTAAAAGCCCCTTTAATGGGAAAAAATGATGTATCTTACAGAAATGCACCATACCCTTGTGCATTTTTGGCCAAGATAAGTGCCCAATGATTCTAACCTCTGTCTTTCTAATATGTACATGAACTCATTAGGAAATTTATGAGCCATTCTTGCAATATCTTTATGGTACCTGGGAGGTACCACTACCTGGTGTGTTATACACAAATCTTCATTAGGTGGTCTCTTGGAAGGTTTCCACATTCAGTCAATTCGATCACATTCGATCAATATGCCATCTTTGACATCGTTGTACAGCCTTTTTTTTTTTACCAAGTCACACATATCTTCTTTAATATTGTCCCTAGATGTTTATGGTTCTGTGGTTGTCAGAGCACTGCCATCTTTTGCTTCACTAAAGATTTTTAACTCAGAAGTTCCTCTCTTAGGTTCCTCTTAAATGCATTTACAAAATTAATCAATTCTTTTAACTTTGAATAGCCAATTGGCACGTTGCACTCAGGAGACCCTTTTTCTACTGAGACCTCCGTGTATTCCTCCCAGTTGCTGTGCCATTTGATTGATGACTTGACCACATAGAATGCATGTTCCTTTTCTTTTTCTGTAATATAAATATAGTTTACTCTTCTAAATTTCCTTTGGATAGGTAGAATAAAGCCCTCAGCTTAGACAATCCCATCTCATATATTCAGGCATATACAACCATGTTTGCTACCTTTGAGCTAAGTTTAGGCACGTAGGGCATGAGCGGCCATTTCCTTCTGGACTGGTGCACTCATAGGGAGAGGATGATGGCATAATAAATTTGTAACCTCTCATTTTTGGAATGTCAATATCATGTGTTCTTCTCATGTGTAGTGTCCTTTGGTTGATGACTTTACTGGAGATGATGCATGTTCATGTTATTTTATCTTGTACCTTTTTAGCTCTGTTGTTTATAGACATTGTGAATGGGAGGGAAGTGTGTCCATGTAGAGAATGCTTCCCTAATGAAATTTGCTTGTCTCCCTTATCTTCCTACCTTTATCTGTTATGTTTTACATCGTTTCTTTCATCCGATCCATCTGCATCTTTGACTTAGAAAAATCCACGCTTCATCAAATTCACTGCAAGTTGGCTTTAGCTAGCCTATCAAACAGTTCCCAGAAATCAATTTGAAAAGCATTTTAATACCTTTCTTAATGCAGCTAATTATGAAGACTACTGTTCTCTCTATGCAGAATGGAAATAGACCAATATGGTCAGCTGATGAAACTGCAATGTTGAAGAAATACTTCCAGAGATACATGGATGGAGATTAGCTGAAGCTTCAAAGTGAGGTTTGTATATTTACAGGGGAAAAATAAATACGCGAAGATTATTGCATAGCGCAAGTCATGCTGTTCTTCAGAAATTAAACAAGTATGTTTACTTTTCAACATTTCTGCAGTCCATTATAAGCTCATACCTTGTGCTGTATTTATCTGCTAGCTGTTTCAGCATGATACATTTAAGTGTCCATTGTCATGTCCATTGCTATGCCTTTGTTTTAGGACTGTTCTTCTACACATGTTTATCCCAAAATAGGAAAGTAATTTTAATTCAATACCCTAGATTTGCATGGAACATCGGGTGCAGAAATTAAATAATGGGGAAAAATTGGAAGAAAGTTTTAAACTCATTTTTGTGGCTCGAGCCACATTCTAATAAACTTGACTATTACCTTGTCAGTCTATTTATACATAACTTGACTGTGATATAGTTTTCGGCAATTTGGTCACCTTTTCATGAAATTACATCAATCATCAATTCAGATTGGTCAGCAGACGGTAAGGGCATTCATCTCCAAATTCGTGAAGTCATATTTATTATTATGTATTCTGACAATGAAATGAAAAAAAAAAACAATCAAGCATTCTAATTCTTCATTTTCACTGAAATTCCTCTCTGCTGCTAAGCCAGAAAGAAGTGACTGGATTAAATTTGTCATTTTTTCCAGCCAATTCATTTTGTCATTCAAATTTGTCAAGTGTAGCATTTCCGTTAAATGGAGGATGCAAGCACTTTTTGTGATATTAATTATTGCCACTTTAGTGTTTCAGATATGTAATTATTTTTATCTTTAAAAGAAGTTTGTTGTTCACCCTCTGACATGCTATGAGCTTTTGTCACCAAGGGCGTTTCATGAAAGTTGTCAGCTCTGACAAGTTGTCAGACTTTGACAAGTTCATTAAAATCCTTGGTTTTGATTGGCTGAGAAGCACTGCGCAATGACTGTTACTATGGTAAATGTCAGAGTTTGACAACTTTCATGAAACGGTCCCCTGATTGTTGTCCATCAGTAGACTTTTTTTATGAGACCAATTTGGATGAATCTCTTATGAAAATGGATGCCAAAAGACAAAATGTATCTTGATGTTTCATGCCCACCTATGATGATACCACTCCTCCTCCTCCTCCTCCTCCTACTACTACAACTACTAATTAGTAGTACTATACTGCAACGCTTTTTTTTGGGGGGGGGGTAAAGTTATCATTTAGAAAGACCACCTGTGCACTTTGTAATGCCCACTTAAAATGCACTGTAAATGTGATTATTATTACTTGTAAAATATTTATATAAATAGCAATAACAATTATAATACTAATAATAGCAATTATGATATTCAGTACTATAACATTTCTCAACTAATTTGCAAATTTGCTACCCCGTCCAAGGCAATTACAATTCACAACTTTGGATATTAAATAATTTTGAAGAAAAAAATCTTAAAATTGGATAAGACCTTTGTTCTACCTGAATGATTCAAAACTTACATCAGTTGAAGTAATAAAAATATCAAGATTGCCAATAATATCTAAATAATTTGAATTCATATTTCTTTTATTTAATCAGGTGGAGCAGAGATCAGAGCATGATCCATGTACCAAGGTTGGATGCTGTGTCATCTCAGACTATGGATTAATATTAAGAGTTTGCTTGCAAAAGCCACAAAGTCCATTCAAACCACAAATCTAATGAGTTATTATTTTTCTTGAAAATAAAGAAAATGTTAAATTATGTGTAAAAAATGAATGAGATTGCAAGGCTGCCAATTCAAGAATCTCCATACTAAGGATTTACTTAAACTTTCGAAATTCAAACTTTTGAACACATATTCCGATTTCCTTCAAACTTCCTTAATCACTGGAAGCGCACTGATGTCTGGGTTGCATTCTCCTTTGAAGATCAAGAAAAATAATGAGAATAATAAGATTTTTTTGCTACATTTGACCATGACTTCGATATATCCTTTATATGTAATGAACAATATATCATTTGAAAGTGTTTTTTTAATGTATAAACTGCATATAATAGTGACCTTAATTTCAAAATACATGTATTCAAAAGTGCACTTATAGGTTTTTTGCGAAAAAACTCAATTATCTTCCTTCCATGTTGAGTTATTGCATACATATTGGATGATACATTTTGAAAATGTCATCTACCATAGCTCTCCAAATGATGATGTGAAGAATGATATTTTGCACTGCCACTTTATGATGAACAAAGATGTATAAAAGAAGAGCATTTGGAAGAAGACAAGCAGAAATACACTGTATACATAGGATGAAGAAGATAAAAATGTAGAAAAGATTAATAGAGGAAGATGTGAAGAAGTAAGGTAAATATGAATCAACTATTGGTATGTGACAATACTTATTCCAGCATGAATTGTAATTGTAATTCACTGATGAGTCGAAAACAAGTTAATTTGATATGGAACCTTATACAGTGGAAACTCAGTATGACGAGGTCCTTGGGACCATCAAAATTACCTCGTTAAAGCAGGAATCTCATATATCAGGGTTGAAAAACAAAATATATAAAGAACTGGGACCAAAATATTACCTTGTTATATCAGGAATATTGTTATTTCAGATCTCTTTATACCGAGTTTCCACTTAACTGTCTAAATAATATACAAAATCGCCATTTTCTGAATCACTTTGATGGATGCATATCCCCATTGGTTACCATATCAACGCTTTATGTCTGACAATTCAAGTTTGGTGTTCTTTTGATACCAATTGTATATCCTGACAAGAATGGAGGAAGCTATCAAAAATTTGAGTAGAGAAACTGAAATTGGATGCAATGCATTACAATGCTTACTAAAGTTTTCTTTCAATTTGTTTGAGCCAAGACATGAAACATTAGTAATATCAAATTTATGATACATACATGTACTGTTGATTTTTTTTAAAAGTTAATTTTAGTCATTCCAAGGCATTTACAATGGAGACCTATTTTCATTTTATCCATTATTTTCTTATGTTGCTGTTGTTGCTATAACACAATATTTTTTCTACGTTGAATTATACTTTTTTATTGCAAGTAATACAATGCCTCATCATACATAAGAAAGAATTAAACACAGCTCTTAGATGATACAACGTGTCAGTAATCATTTATTGCAAGTACACCGCATTCTCCTTGATCTAGTTTTCATAAACTTCTTCCATACTGTTTACAAGATCTTATGTATTTTGACAGAGGTATAGTGAGAGAAAGAGAAGCAAAAAGACAAATTCTACACTGCTTTTGAACATCAAAATTTCTTAGACAGAGCTCCCAAATCTTAATTGGAAAAAACATCCACCATTGCATTTCATGTCATCCTATTTTCAACCTGAGATTCCTACTGACTTGAAAATTGAAAAAAAAAAATTACAACCGTGTACTTGCTTTGTTACTCTTCATGGTATTAAAATGCAACATTATTACTTATACAAGAATGAAATCCTGGAGAAATATCCATTCTAATGAAAAGAAATGATCACTAGAAGTGTCATTATGCCACATTTTTGTTTGTTTTGTCAAAAAAACCATCTAATTTATTAGTTAAATAGCACAATTTGATGACCTCTGCACCTGTTTCGAGTTGATTTATGAAAATTTAAGCAAGATGCTACAAAAGGAATGACATAAGCATGGGCCACAAATGTGTAACTGATAGATAAGATTAAGATATTAATTGAAATAATAAAGATTAGTGCAGTAATCAGATAATTGTTACTGATTTAATGAGAATTTACAATTAAATATAAAAAATACCATAACCTCAAATGCTATAAATTATATAGATGAGATGTGTCAGTTAACTGAAACTAGTATGGTATTTGAAATAATCTTATCATCTTTATTGGCTTTAGTGGTGGTGTTTAGTATCAAATATATGTGTAAGATGTACATTTATGTCAACCAGACATACATGAACATGGTACATAATACGGAATGAATATGCAGTAACACTAGCTATTCTGAAGGTTAGAAACTTTGGTCAGCTTAAATAAATTGACAAAAGTTTACATAAATATCACTTAATTTGGGAGCAACCACGGTCTACAGAGAAATTAAATCGAAGGAGAGATTTTTTTATTAAATCAGGCATTAGTAAAGTTTATGGCAATGTGTTCTGAACCATTTATTTTACACTTTTTTAAATTTCATTTCAAATGTCTGGCTAAACGATATCATCATGAAATGGGAGTCATATAAAAGTTGAATAAATGCTGCCATGCTGGTACATGTGAGCTTATTAGCATTTACACTCATGACACTGTATTTGATTGTATAACAAGCCAATAGGAAGATTGTGTCTCGCCCACCCGTGGCTAAATAACACGAAAGTTTCCCCAAGTACATCCCTTGCCCTAACCAAGTTTGATGTCACAAGAAAGTCTTGCAGGTCGTAATGTTTGACCTAAAATGACCTTTCACCTTACCATGTGACCTGACAGCACAATAGCATGAATGTACCCCTAGTGCATCTATCACCCAAATTTGGTTGCTATTGCAGCAACATGTGCCAAGTTATGCGTCATAAGAGAGTCTTGCAGGTAAACTTTAACGTTTGAAATAAATGACATTTGACCTCACCATGTGACCTCTGACAGCACAACATGATGTTGATGGCTATACTATGATAATATACCTCTATGCACTATATAAATTTATTAATGACTGATAAATTGTCTAAAATTAAATTTTAAAAACCTTGAACCACATAACGGGTGTCTCAGAAAAACCGGAAAGGTGGATTTTTACCTTCAGAAAGTAGATTAACTTTTTGCTTTAGTATGTAAAGTATATTCTGCCAAAAAGAATGATATCAAGATCATTAAATTTGGTGAAGTAATTTTGATTCTATGCATGTTTCTTGAAATACTGTATTTTTCATATTACGCATGTTTTTTTTTGTAACAGAATTGTGCCAGGAATAGCCTTCCATATGGCATGTCATGTGTATGGCACATTTTGTTGCTGACATGCATCAATGGACATCCCTCACTCATCGTATTATGAAAGGCCATCCCGACACAAAGCTATCTCATCAGTTGCCAAAAATTTAAAAATGACAGTATTTGAAGAAACGGGCATGGAATACAAATTACTTCATCAAATTCAATGAACTTAGTCTGGTCTTTCAGGTTGATCGTTCAAAAAAGAAGAGTGATGCCTTGAAGACACAACTATAAGATGACAGGCACTGCATATATACAGCTAGTAGGATCTGTGAAAAAATCACACAAATTAAATACAGTCAATATAAAAAAAAACCAAAGAGCAATGAAACTTACTGTAGATAAATCTCCAGTATTTTTCTGTAGGATAGACCCATCACAGGCAGTAGAATCAGACTGCGCTGAGATTTATCTCGCCTCTTTCTCTTTTTATTTATAAATTTGACTTCATTGAACTGGGGTCATTGAATTAAAATTAAATTCATGCAAATAAAACTAACATATTAAAAGATAGGAAGCTGAAGTTGATTCATTGATCATTTTGTCTCTGTATCTTTTCTTTTGTTACTTCCAAATTACAATGACATCTGGAGTAGCCACATGGGTGATAAAATGCCTCAAATGTTAAATCATGACTTCATGAATTTATGACATTATTAACTTGTGAGGCAAATATAATTGATTTGATCTGATTTGATTTGAAAATCATTCGCAGTTCGAAAGCCGTATTACAGATCCTGTACAATAAAAATAAGGAATCAACTAGTGTTACGGTAATGATAGGGGTTTTGGTTCAGAATGATCTGAGGATAAGGATAAGCTTAGTGTTACACTTGAGGTTTAATGTTTAACTGAATGTGCATATTTTCCATAGGAGTAAATGTCATGGAACTCCCATGGAAAAGTGCTGATGAAGGCTAAAATTACTGAAAACTTAATCTTTCACTTTTTAAACAAAAAGTAAAAACTATTATGGAATAAATATACATCTATACTACATATTTTATCCTAATCTTGCCTGTGTTGACAGTTCTTCCAATGAGTTTATGTTCGGCTCCAGTGGTCAGTTGAAAACAAAAACAGATGCATATCCTAAGTAAAATCAGGCTGGTATTTGTGCAGTTTCTGTGTAATGGTCAATCTCATCACTGCGGAAAGATAAAGAAAAACATGTTAGCTGGATGAAAACCTTATCATTTTGATGGCTACACTGCATGTATGATCATTCAATTTTTAATCTATGGTATTTAGTCACTTACATCTCAAGATATAAATGACGAAATAACAGCCAGAAGATTTAATATAGAATAACCTAGAAGAATCATTTGATACTACACGTTTTCTCTCACATCTACAGAAATCGTGCAAATCAAAGTTGATCATCTCAATAATTCTTTGTACTCTGTATACAATGAGTCATTAACTAGTAAACAGCAACTGTGTTTGACCTTAATTAGGGCACTTTGATGACACACATTTTCCTTAGGCCTCTAAGCTACGAAATACAGCAACACCACTTTCATGCCTATGCACCGTGATGTGGGGCAATGTATGCTTTCACATCAGTTAGCTGCTATAAATTACCGTCATATCATATTGTGCATTTCAGTCAATTGATAGTGGCAATGAAAGCTCATGATATGCAATATATTTCTTAGTGTTGTTCTATATATTTCTAACTTAGGCTTTGCAACTTGGGTTTGTAAGTTAGGCCAAGACCTCTACTTTAAAAAAATTGACTAACCAAGTCCATGGCAAAAGGGTTGCCCATATACTGTATCCTGTAGCAAACTCTGTTGAGTGTTGATATGAAAATAAATAATTTTCTGGATAAAAACCCAAAGAAAAAGGGTATTGCATAATACTCTAGAGCAACACTCTGCCCCACCCCAGTCAAAGAGGGCGGCTAGCCCAAAAGGGAAAATAACTTTATGTATGTGAATTCATATTCTACATCTACTCAGCTTCCGATTGATGTATATTGAATTTACACCTGATGAGGTTTTATAAGTTAGTGTCCAATGGTTGGAAACACATAGGCATCCTACATATCAGTCAAATACTAGAAATCAAGTTATATCCAAAACACCTCACAGAAATTTGAATTGGCTTGTAGTAGGTTTGACCAGTTCGATTGAGCCAACAGTGTAACCTATAAAAGTTTCTTCTGTTGATTTTTTTTTTTTTGGGGGGGGGCTGATTTATGATCCTATATAGCAATAAACATTTTAGGCTTGTTTCCCAAACAGCAACTTTGAGTAATCTGAATAATTTGTATAAGGTGTATGCAGCACAAAGAAAAGTTACAACAGAAATACACTGAGCTACGTACTCATTGTGTATGTGTGCTGGTATGGCAACACTTACTCGTGTAGTCCATATCTTGAATTTTACACCCCTGCAAGAAATGAAACAACCCTAATACACATAAAAAGATATGGATCATAAACAAGGGATTTGTGGGACCTATATTCATTTTATTGCTATTGTTACAATCAAATATCATGCCTGTGTATTATGGATACAAACAATGCTTTACTGTGAACAACAAAGAGTGTATTTCTGCACCTAATGGTGTTAATACACCATTAACTTTCATTAACTGATATGTCATTCTGCATGAATGCTACTTACATGTACTTCTGACTAATAATATGGCTTGCAGCAACAATCAAAACAAAAGAGGCATATATAAGGAAATATACCCTCTATTAACACCATTCGATAATTTATGTCAAGAATGTAGTTTTTCCTCTTTCCTGTAAAGCTAAGTAATTTGACATTTCCTTGATTTTTAGTACTAAACAATGACCAAAAATATGTTTGAAAATCATTCTACACCTTACAATACACTATTCTATGGAGGTTATCACACATCAATGACCTTATCCATTTCATCACAGGTTGAATTCACAAGATGGACAGCACTATTAAATTCTGTATCACTGCTCTCATACAGGATTAACATACAAAGTTCAAAGTTACTATTGAGCAACCCAGCTGAAAATGTTTATATCCACACAGGAAACCCAAAAACAATGGAAACTTCAAAAAAGAACTATTCTAGGTTTGTTAACTGTCAAACTGACTAATGTGTTCCTTTGTATTACCTGACTGCCCCTCTGAAAGAAAATGCAAATGTATGTATTTAATGATCCTAGTCATCCATCTTCAGTCCACACAGAACTCCTGTCTTAAAATGGAAAAAATCATGGTAGCTTCCTGGCAGCAGTACCTGTGATTTAAAAGTAACAGTACAAATTGCTAAATTCAAATGTAATCACTTTGGGGGTATTAGTTGAAAAATGATGATGAGCAATACACTTGCTTATGAATTATGACATACGAACATGGGGTAAAATGCTGTTCTTGTTAATGCTATTATGGTGATTAATAAGTAATACACTTCCTCATACGTGTCAAAGAACAATTCATATGTCCCTAATCTAAAGATCCCAAATCTTGGATAATGACATAATCACTCGCAAATCGTATGCACATCACCAAATGTATAATCTACATAACCGCAGTTACTTCCTCCGAAATGATTTTATTTTGATTATGCTGATTATGCATGAAATCAGAATGTCTGTCTAAATCATAAATTTAAGCTCCAAAACTAATCATTTTAGTCAAGATATATTTGTATTGTTCTTAGCAAATTTACTAGAAAATAATTTCTATTTTGCACATATTTAATGAATTTAATATCTATTTGGGTTTTTATTTCACCTTTTTGTTCTTAATTTCTGATTTCATTTTGGGGGCAATTTTCGGATCATTGACATGAAAGAAAATGATTAATTTTAATCATTTAATTAAAAATAAGCAGAAATTTAAGAATTGAAGCTGAAAACACTTTTGTATTACAACTGTAAATAAAATCACATTTTGTTGTTTACCTTTGGAACTGCATACCCAGAC
>JAPZVO010001181.1:0-19688 GCA_029962745.1 Echinometra lucunter | reverse complement strand
TCATAAGATACTACCTGACACTGATTACACGTTAATAACGACCTAACATTTTTTTTTTTTTTTACATCCTGATATTTAAGGAAATGTTCCACGTTATATATAAATCGATGCATGGATGACTGTAAAATATGTTCGACTTTATTAGCGATGTATAAAGTCTATAGAATATTTGTGGTCATAATTCAGACTGTCAAACAGCGACTAAAAAATATTTATTGACTGTGAACGTAGATCAAAAGAGGGAAAAAAGAGACTGTGAAAACATCTATGAATATATTGCCAAAACTTTCACCCTCTCATTTCATGCACCTTGCATCAATATACTAATGAGATTGTTTCAACAGATTTTTAGAAATGTCACTGAAGATTAAATCAATGATAACATCAATGAATGCTAACTTGAAATATATATATTCCTTTTCGTTTCAAAAGAAAAGTCCATCTTATAACAGACTGATCGTGCGGATGCACGAATTGTGGCGTATTTTCTCCCCATTTTTTTTTCAGGAAGGTACAAAAATGCAGTTCAAGCATTAGACAGCGAAAGAATATATGCACAGAAACATGATAAGCAATCATATCAAATTATCATTACGTCAAAGTAATAATTATTACAGGCTGCATATGTGGATCAAACGAGAGGGAAAAGAGATTAAGAAGACATTGAAAACTAGCTTACAAAACTTCCATCCTCTTTCATTTTCTTTTTTTAAGTAGATAAAGATTGTATTGACATAGTTTTCTTCAATTTCTTGAATTTTACCAGAGACTAATTCCACGTTTATAATGAAGTAAATTTGCTTAAAGATGAGATGAAATTTTATGAAGAGAAATGTCCCATGTTCTGAATGAATTTATGCATGAATGATTGTAATACATGTTCGAATTTATCGGCGAGGTAAAAAAAATCTTCAGAATACTACATGATTTATGTGAACATTTTTTTTCATGATTTAAACTGTCAAACAGCGATTAGAGTAAAATTATCGACTGAAAACGTAGATGAAAAGGCGCAATTTCTCCCTGTTTTTCAGGAAGTTACGATATTCATTTGAAGTATTAAGACACAACAAGAACATGTTTACGTAACCAATCATGTCAAATAATCATCATAATCAGGTTAAATGATTACTTACCCCCTGTGAACGCAGATAAAAAGAGAGAAAAAAAAAGATTAAGAAATCATATTAGTGTAGTTTTGAAACACTTCCATCCACTCACGGTTTCTTTTTGATTAGATAAAGATACTCCTGACACAGTTTTTCTTGAATTTCATAAGATACTACCTGACACTGATTACACGTTAATAACGACGTAACATTTTTTTTTTTTTTTACATCCTGATATTTAAGGAAATGTTCCACGTTATATATAAATCGATGCATGGATGACTGTAAAATATGTTCGACTTTATTAGCGATGTATAAAGTCTATAGAATATTTGTGGTCATAATTCAGACTGTCAAACAGCGACTAAAAAATATTTATTGACTGTGAACGTAGATCAAAAGAGGGAAAAAAGAGACTGTGAAAACATCTATGAATATATTGCCAAAATTTTCACCCTCTCATTTCATGCACCTTGCATCAATATACTAATGAGATTGTTTCAACAGATTTTTAGAAATGTCACTGAAGATTAAATCAGTGATAACATCAATGAATGCTAACTTGAAATATATAGATTCCTTTTCGTTTCAAAAGAAAAGTCCATCTTATAACAGACTGATCGTGCGGATGCACGAATTGTGGCGTATTTTCTCCCCATCTTTTTTTCAAGAAGGTACGAAAATGCAGTTCAAGCATTAGACAGCGAAAGAATATATGCACAGAAACATGATAAGCAATCATATCAAATTATCATTACGTCAAAGTAATAATTATTACAGGCTGCATATGTGGATCAAACAAGAGGGAAAAGAGATTAAGAAGACATTGAAAACTAGCTTACAAAACTTCCATCCTCTTTCATTTTCTTTTTTTAAGTAGATAAAGATTGTATTGACATAGTTTTCTTCAATTTCTTGAATTTTACCAGAGACTAATTCCACGTTTATAATGAAGTAAATTTGTTTAAAGATGAGATGAATTTTTATGAAGAGAAATGTCCCATGTTCTGAATGAATTTATGCATGAATGATTGTAATACATGTTCGAATTTATCGGCGAGGTAAAAAAAATCTTCAGAATACTACATGATTTATGTGAACATTTTTTTTCATGATTTAAACTGTCAAACAGCGATTAGAGTAAAATTATCGACTGAAAACGTAGATGAAAAGGCGCAATTTCTCCCTGTTTTTCAGGAAGTTACGATATTCATTTGAAGTATTAAGACACAACAAGAACATGTTTACGTAACCAATCATGTCAAATAATCATCATAATCAGG
This sequence comes from Echinometra lucunter, assembly GCA_029962745.1. Taxonomy (NCBI): domain Eukaryota; kingdom Metazoa; phylum Echinodermata; class Echinoidea; order Camarodonta; family Echinometridae; genus Echinometra; species Echinometra lucunter. Next base: position 17,296 of record JAPZVO010001181.1, on the reverse strand, counting down.
TTAAATGATTACTTACCCCCTGTGAACGCAGATAAAAAGAGAGAAAAAAAAAAGATTAAGAAATCATATTAGTGTAGTTTTGAAACACTTCCATCCACTCACGGTTTCTTTTTGATTAGATAAAGATACTCCTGACACAGTTTTTCTTGAATTTCATAAGATACTACCTGACACTGATTACACGTTAATAACGACCTAACATTTTTTTTTTATTCATCCTGATATTTAAGGAAATGTTCCACGTTATATATAAATCGATGCATGGATGACTGTAAAATATGTTCGACTTTATTAGCGATGTATAAAGTCTATAGAATATTTGTGGTCATAATTCAGACTGTCAAACAGCGACTAAAAAATATTTGATTGTGAACGTAGATCAAAAGAGGGAAAAAAGAGACTGTGAAAACATCTATGAATATATTGAAAAAATTTTCACCCTCTCATTTCATGCCCCTTGCATCAATATACTAATGAGATTGTTTCAACAGATTTTTAGAAATGTCACTGAAGATTAAATCAATGATAACATCAATGAATGCTAACTTGAAATATATATATTCCTTTTCGTTTCAAAAGAAAAGTCCATCTTATAACAGACTGATCGTGCGGATGCACGAATTGTGGCGTATTTTCTCCCCATTTTTTTCAGAAAGGTACGAAAATGCAGTTCAAGCATTAGACAGCGAAAGAATATATGCACAGAAACATGATAAGCAATCATATCAAATTATCATTACGTCAAAGTAATAATTATTACAGGCTGCATATGTGGATTAAACAAGAGGGAAAAGAGATTAAGAAAACATTGAAAACTAGCTTACAAAACTTCCATCCTCTTTCATTTTCTTTTTTTAAGTAGATAAAGATTGTATTGACATAGTTTTCTTCAAATTCTTGAATTTTACCAGAGACTAATTCCACGTTTATAATGAAGTAAATTTGCTTAAAGATGAGATGAATTTTCATGAAGAGAAATGTCCCATGTTCTGAATGAATTTATGCATGAATGATTGTAATACATGTTCGAATTTATCGGCGAGGTAAAAAAAATCTTCAGAATACTACATGATTTATGTGAACATTTTTTTTTTCATGATTAAAACTGTCAGACAGCGATTAGAGTATAATTATCGACTGAAAAAATAGATGAAAAGGCGCCATTTCTCCCTGTTTTTCAGGAAGTTACAATATTCATTTGAAGTATTAAGACACAACAAGAACATGTTTACGTAGCCAATCATGTCAAATAATCATCATAATCAGGTTAAATGATTACTTACAAACTGTGAACGCAGATAAAAAGAGAGAAAAAAATTAAGAAATCATATTAGTACAGTTTTGAAACACTTCTAAAGAGAGAAAAAAGAGACTGAAAACATCTATGAATATATTGCCAAAATTTTCACCCTCTCATTTCATGCACCTTGCATCAATATACTAATGAGATTGTTTCAACAGATTTTTAGAAATGTCACTGAAGATTAAATCAATGATAACATCAATGAATGCTAACTTGAAATATATATTTCTTTTCGTTTCAAAAGAAGAGTCCATCTTGTAACAGACTGATCGTGCGGATGCACGAATTGTAGCGTATTTTCTCCCCATTTTTTTTTCAGGAAGGTACGAAAATGCAGTTCAAGCATTAGACAGCGAAAGAATATATGCACAGAAACATGATAAGCAATCATATCAAATTATCATTACATCAAAGTAATAATTATTACAGGCTTCATATGTGGATCAAACGAGATGGAAAAGAGATTAAGAAAACATTGAAAACTAGCTTACAAAACTTCCATCCTCTTTCATTTCCTTTTTTTAATTAGATAAAGATTGTATTGACATAGTTTTCTTCAATTTCTTGAATTTTACCAGAGACTAATTCCACGTTTATAATGAAGTACATCTGCTTTAAGATGAGATGAATTTTTATGAAGAGAAATGTCCCATGTTCTGAATGAATTTATGCATGAATGATTGTAATACATGTTCGAATTTTTTGGCGAGTTAAAAAAATCTACAGAATACTACATGATTTATGTGAACTTTTTTTTTTTCCATGATTAAAACTGTCAAACAGCGATTAGAGTATAATTATCGACTGAAAAAACAGATGAAAAGGCGCAATTTCTCCCTGTTTTTCAGGAAGTTACAATATTCATTTGAAGTATTAAGACACAACAAGAACATGTTTACGTAACCAATCATGTCAAATACTCATCATAATCAGGATAAATGATTACTTACCAACTGTGAACGCAGATAAAAAGAGAAAAAAAAATTAAGAAATCATATTAGTGTAGTTTTGAAACACTTCCATCCACTCACGGTTTCTTTTTGATTAGATAAAGATACTCCTGACACAGTTTTTTCTTGAATTTCATAAGATTCTACCTGACACTGATTATACGTTAATAATGACGTAACATTTTTTTTTATTCATCCTGATATTTAAGGAAATGTTCCACGTTATATATAAATCGATGCATGGATGACTGTAAAATATGTTTGAATTTATTAGCGATGTATAAAGTCTATAGAATATTTGTGGTCATAATTCAGACTGTCAAACAGCGACTAAAAAATATTTATTGACTGTGAACGTAGATCAAAAGAGGGAAAAAAGAGACTGTGAAAACATATAGGAATATATTGCCAAAATTTTCACCCTCTCATTTCATGCACCTTGCATCAATATACTACTGAGATTATTTCAACAGATTTTTAGAAATGTCACTGAAGATTAAATCAATGATAACATCAATGAATGCTAACTTGAAATATATATTCCTCTTCGTTTCAAAAGAAGAGTCCATCTTATAACAGACTGATCGTGTGGATGCACGAATTGTGGCGTATTTTCTCCCCATTTTTTTTCAGGAAGGTACGAAAATGCAGTTCAAGCATTAGACAGCGAAAGAATATATGCACAGAAATATGATAAGCAATCATATCAAATTATCATTACATCAAAGTAATAATTATTGCAGGCTGCATATGTGGATCAAACAATCGGGAAAAGAGATTAAGAAAACATTGAAAACTAGCTTACAAAACTTCCATCCTCTTTCATTTTCTTTTTTTAAGTAGATAAAGATTGTATTGACATAGTTTTCTTCAATTTCTTGAATTTTACCAGAGACTAATTCCACGTTTATATAATGAAGTACATCTGCTTTAAGATGAGATGAATTTTTATGAAGAGAAATGTCCCATGTTCTGAATGAATTTATGCATGAATGATTGTAATACATATTCGAATTTATCGGGGAGGTAAAAAAAACCTTCAGAATACTACATGATTTATGTGAACATTTTTTTTTTCATGATTAAAACTGTCAAACAGCTATTAGAGTATAATTATCGACTGAAAAAATAGATGAAAAGGCGCAATTTCTCCCTGTTTTTCAGGAAGTTACAATTTTCATTTGAAGTATTAAGACACAACAAGAACATGTTTACGTAACCAATCATGTCAAATACTCATCATAATCAGGATAAATGATTACTTACGAACTGTGAACGCAGATAAAAAGAGAAAAAAAAATTAAGAAATCATATTAGTGTAGTTCTGAAACACTTCCATCCACTCACGGTTTCTTTTTGATTAGATAAAGATACTCCTGACACAGTTTTTTCTTGAATTTCATAAGATTCTACCTGACATTGATTATACGTTAATAATGACGTAACATTTTTTTTTATTCATCCTGATATTTAAGGAAATGTTCCACGTTATATATAAATCGATGCATGGATGACTGTAAAATATGTTTGAATTTATTAGCGATGTATAAAGTCTATAGAATATTTGTGGTCATAATTCAGACTGTCAAACAGCGACTAAAAAATATTTATTGACTGTGAACGTAGATCAAAAGAGGGAAAAAAGAGACTGTGAAAACATATAGGAATATATTGCCAAAATTTTCACCCTCTCATTTCATGCACCTTGCATCAATATACTACTGAGATTATTTCAACAGATTTTTAGAAATGTCACTGAAGATTAAATCAATGATAACATCAATGAATGCTAACTTGAAATATATATTCCTCTTCGTTTCAAAAGAAAAGTCCATCTTATAACAGACTGATCGTGTGGATGCACGAATTGTGGCGTATTTTCTCCCCATTTTTTTTCAGGAAGGTACGAAAATGCAGTTCAAGCATTAGACAGCGAAAGAATATATGCACAGAAATATGATAAGCAATCATATCAAATTATCATTACATCGAAGTAATTACTTACTGCCTGTGAACGCAGATAAAAAGAGAGGGGAAAAAATTAAGAAATCATATTAGTATAGTTTTGAAACACTTCCAATTACTCACGTTTTCTTTTTGATTAAAGAAATATGGCGTATATTCTCCTAATTTTTTTAAGGAAGGTACGAAATGCAGTTCAAGCATTAGGCAGCTAAAGAATATAGGCACAGAAACATGATAAGCAATCATATCAAATTATCATTACATCAAAGTAATAATTATTACAGGCTGCATATGTGGATCAAACAATCGGGAAAAGAGATTAAGAAAACATTGAAAACTAGCTTACAAAACTTCCATCCTCTTTCATTTTCTTTTTTTAAGTAGATAAAGATTGTATTGACATAGTTTTCTTCAATTTCTTGAATTTTACCAGAGACTAATTCCACGTTTATAATGAAGTACATCTGCTTTAAGATGAGATGAATTTTTATGAAGAGAAATGTCCCATGTTCTGAATGAATTTATGCATGAATGATTGTAATACATATTCGAATTTATCGGGGAGGTAAAAAAAACCTTCAGAATACTACATGATTTATGTGAACATTTTTTTTTTCATGATTAAAACTGTCAAACAGCTATTAGAGTATAATTATCGACTGAAAAAATAGATGAAAAGGCGCAATTTCTCCCTGTTTTTCAGGAAGTTACAATTTTCATTTGAAGTATTAAGACACAACAAGAACATGTTTACGTAACCAATCATGTCAAATAATCATCATAATCAGGTTAAATGATTACTTACCCGCTGTGAACGCAGATAAAAAGAGAGAAAAAACAAATTAAGAAATCATATTAGTACAGTTCTGAAACACTTCCATCCACTCACGTTTTCTTTTTGATTAGATAAAGATACTCCTGACACAGTTTTCCTGAATTCCTTAAGACTCTACCAGAGACTGATTATACATTAACAACGACGTAACATTTTTTTTTATTCATCCTGATATTTAAGGAAATGTTCCACGTTATATATAAATCGATGCATGGATGACTGTAAAATATGTTCGAATTTATTAGCGATGTAAAAAGTCTATAGAATATTTGTGGTCATAATTCAGACTGTCAAACAGTGACTAAAAAATATTTATTGACTGTGAACGTAGATCAAAAGAGGGAAAAAAGAGACTGTGAAAACATATAGGAATATATTGCCAAAATTTTCACCCTCTCATTTCATGCACCTTGCATCAATATACTACTGAGATTATTTCAACAGATTTTTAGAAATGTCACTGAAGATTAAATCAATGATAACATCAATGAATGCTAACTTGAAATATATATTCCTCTTCGTTTCAAAAGAAAAGTCCATCTTATAACAGACTGATCGTGTGGATGCACGAATTGTGGCGTATTTTCTCCCCATTTTTTTTCAGGAAGGTACGAAAATGCAGTTCAAGCATTAGACAGCGAAAGAATAAATGCACAGAAATATGATAAGCAATCATATCAAATTATCATTACATCAAAGTAATAATTATTACAGGCTGCATATGTGGATCAAACAATCGGGAAAAGAGATTAAGAAAACATTGAAAACTAGCTTACAAAACTTCCATCCTCTTTCATTTTCTTTTTTTAAGTAGATAAAGATTGTATTGACATAGTTTTCTTCAATTTCTTGAATTTTACCAGAGACTAATTCCACGTTTATAATGAAGTACATCTGCTTTAAGATGAGATGAATTTTTATGAAGAGAAATGTCCCATGTTCTGAATGAATTTATGCATGAATGATTGTAATACATGTTCGAATTTATCGGCGAGTTAAAAAAATCTACAGAATACTACATGATTTATGTGAACATTTTTTTTTTCCATGATTAAAACTGTCAAACAGCGATTAGAGTATAATTATCGACTGAAAAAACAGATGAAAAGGCGCAATTTCTCCCTGTTTTTCAGGAAGTTACAATATTCATTTGAAGTATTAAGACACAACAAGAACATGTTTACGTAACCAATCATGTCAAATACTCATCATAATCAGGATAAATGATTACTTACGAACTGTGAACGCAGATAAAAAGAGAAAAAAAAATTAAGAAATCATATTAGTGTAGTTCTGAAACACTTCCATCCACTCACGGTTTCTTTTTGATTAGATAAAGATACTCCTGACACAGTTTTTTCTTGAATTTCATAAGATTCTACCTGACATTGATTATACGTTAATAATGACGTAACATTTTTTTTTTATTCATCCTGATATTTAAGGAAATGTTCCACGTTATATATAAATTGATGCATGGATGACTGTAAAATATGTTTGAATTTATTAGCGATGTATAAAGTCTATAGAATATTTGTGGTCATAATTCAGACTGTCAAACAGCGACTAAAAAATATTTATTGACTGTGAACGTAGATCAAAAGAGGGAAAAAAGAGACTGTGAAAACATATAGGAATATATTGCCAAAATTTTCACCCTCTCATTTCATGCACCTTGCATCAATATACTACTGAGATTATTTCAACAGATTTTTAGAAATGTCACTGAAGATTAAATCAATGATAACATCAATGAATGCTAACTTGAAATATATATTCCTCTTCGTTTCAAAAGAAAAGTCCATCTTATAACAGACTGATCGTGTGGATGCACGAATTGTGGCGTATTTTCTCCCCATTTTTTTTCAGGAAGGTACGAAAATGCAGTTCAAGCATTAGACAGCGAAAGAATATATGCACAGAAATATGATAAGCAATCATATCAAATTATCATTACATCGAAGTAATTACTTACTGCCTGTGAACGCAGATAAAAAGATAGGGAAAAAAATTAAGAAATCATATTAGTATAGTTTTGAAACACTTCCAATTACTCACGTTTTCTTTTTGATTAAAGAAATATGGCGTATATTCTCCTAATTTTTTTAAGGAAGGTACGAAATGCAGTTCAAGCATTAGGCAGCTAAAGAATATAGGCACAGAAACATGATAAGCAATCATATCAAATTATCATTACATCAAAGTAATAATTATTACAGGCTGCATATGTGGATCAAACAATCGGGAAAAGAGATTAAGAAAACATTGAAAACTAGCTTACAAAACTTCCATCCTCTTTCATTTTCTTTTTTTAAGTAGATAAAGATTGTATTCACATAGTTTTCTTCAATTTCTTGAATTTTACCAGAGACTAATTCCACGTTTATAATGAAGTACATCTGCTTTAAGATGAGATGAATTTTTATGAAGAGAAATGTCCCATGTTCTGAATGAATTTATGCATGAATGATTGTAATACATGTTCGAATTTATCGGCGAGTTAAAAAAATCTACAGAATACTACATGATTTATGTGAACATTTTTTTTTCCATGATTAAAACTGTCAAACAGCGATTAGAGTATAATTATCGACTGAAAAAACAGATGAAAAGGCGCAATTTCTCCCTGTTTTTCAGGAAGTTACAATATTCATTTGAAGTATTAAGACACAACAAGAACATGTTTACGTAACCAATCATGTCAAATACTCATCATAATCAGGATAAGTGATTACTTACGAACTGTGAACGCAGATAAAAAGAGAAAACAAAATTAAGAAATCATATTAGTGTAGTTCTGAAACACTTCCATCCACTCACGGTTTCTTTTTGATTAGATAAAGATACTCCTGACACAGTTTTTTCTTGAATTTCATAAGATTCTACCTGACATTGATTATACGTTAATAATGACGTAACATTTTTTTTTATTCATCCTGATATTTAAGGAAATGTTCCACGTTATATATAAATCGATGCATGGATGACTGTAAAATATGTTTGAATTTATTAGCGATGTATAAAGTCTATAGAATATTTGTGGTCATAATTCAGACTGTCAAACAGCGACTAAAAAATATTTATTGACTGTGAACGTAGATCAAAAGAGGGAAAAAAGAGACTGTGAAAACATATAGGAATATATTGCCAAAATTTTCACCCTCTCATTTCATGCACCTTGCATCAATATACTACTGAGATTATTTCAACAGATTTTTAGAAATGTCACTGAAGATTAAATCAATGATAACATCAATGAATGCTAACTTGAAATATATATTCCTCTTCGTTTCAAAAGAAAAGTCCATCTTATAACAGACTGATCGTGTGGATGCACGAATTGTGGCGTATTTTCTCCCCATTTTTTTTCAGGAAGGTACGAAAATGCAGTTCAAGCATTAGACAGCGAAAGAATATATGCACAGAAATATGATAAGCAATCATATCAAATTATCATTACATCGAAGTAATTACTTACTGCCTGTGAACGCAGATAAAAAGATAGGGAAAAAAATTAAGAAATCATATTAGTATAGTTTTGAAACACTTCCAATTACTCACGTTTTCTTTTTGATTAAAGAAATATGGCGTATATTCTCCTAATTTTTTTAAGGAAGGTACGAAATGCAGTTCAAGCATTAGGCAGCTAAAGAATATAGGCACAGAAACATGATAAGCAATCATATCAAATTATCATTACATCAAAGTAATAATTATTACAGGCTGCATATGTGGATCAAACAATCGGGAAAAGAGATTAAGAAAACATTGAAAACTAGCTTACAAAACTTCCATCCTCTTTCATTTTCTTTTTTTAAGTAGATAAAGATTGTATTCACATAGTTTTCTTCAATTTCTTGAATTTTACCAGAGACTAATTCCACGTTTATAATGAAGTACATCTGCTTTAAGATGAGATGAATTTTTATGAAGAGAAATGTCCCATGTTCTGAATGAATTTATGCATGAATGATTGTAATACATATTCGAATTTATCGGGGAGGTAAAAAAAACCTTCAGAATACTACATGATTTATGTGAACATTTTTTTTTTCCATGATTAAAACTGTCAAACAGCGATTAGAGTATAATTATCGACTGAAAAAACAGATGAAAAGGCGCAATTTCTCCCTGTTTTTCAGGAAGTTACAATTTTCATTTGAAGTATTAAGACACAACAAGAACATGTTTACGTAACCAATCATGTCAAATACTCATCATAATCAGGATAAATGATTACTTACCAACTGTGAACGCAGATAAAAAGAGAAAAAAAAATTAAGAAATCATATTAGTGTAGTTTTGAAACACTTCCATCCACTCACGGTTTCTTTTTGATTAGATAAAGATACTCCTGACACAGTTTTTTCTTGAATTTCATAAGATTCTACCTGACACTGATTATACGTTAATAATGACGTAACATATTTTTATTCATCCTGATATTTAAGGAAATGTTCCACGTTATATATAAATCGATGCATGGATGACTGTAAAATATGTTTGAATTTATTAGCGATGTATAAAGTCTATAGAATATTTGTGGTCATAATTCAGACTGTCAAACAGCGACTAAAAAATATTTATTGACTGTGAACGTAGATCAAAAGAGGGAAAAAAGAGACTGTGAAAACATATAGGAATATATTGCCAAAATTTTCACCCTCTCATTTCATGCACCTTGCATCAATATACTACTGAGATTATTTCAACAGATTTTTAGAAATGTCACTGAAGATTAAATCAATGATAACATCAATGAATGCTAACTTGAAATATATATTCCTCTTCGTTTCAAAAGAAAAGTCCATCTTATAACAGACTGATCGTGTGGATGCACGAATTGTGGCGTATTTTCTCCCCATTTTTTTTCAGGAAGGTACGAAAATGCAGTTCAAGCATTAGACAGCTAAAGAATATATGCACAGAAATATGATAAGCAATCATATCAAATTATCATTACATCGAAGTAATTACTTACTGCCTGTGAACGCAGATAAAAAGAGAGGGAAAAAAATTAAGAAATCATATTAGTATAGTTTTGAAACACTTCCAATTACTCACGTTTTCTTTTTGATTAAAGAAATATGGCGTATATTCTCCTAATTTTTTTAAGGAAGGTACGAAATGCAGTTCAAGCATTAGGCAGCTAAAGAATATAGGCACAGAAACATGATAAGCAATCATATCAAATTATCATTACATCAAAGTAATAATTATTACAGGCTGCATATGTGGATCAAACAATCGGGAAAAGAGATTAAGAAAACATTGAAAACTAGCTTACAAAACTTCCATCCTCTTTCATTTTCTTTTTTTAAGTAGATAAAGATTGTATTGACATAGTTTTCTTCAATTTCTTGAATTTTACCAGAGACTAATTCCACGTTTATAATGAATTACATCTGCTTTAAGATGAGATGAATTTTTATGAAGAGAAATGTCCCATGTTCTGAATGAATTTATGCATGAATGATTGTAATACATATTCGAATTTATCGGGGAGGTAAAAAAAACCTTCAGAATACTACATGATTTATGTGAACAATTTTTTTTTCATGATTAAAACTGTCAAACAGCGATTAGAGTATAATTATCGACTGAAAAAACAGATGAAAAGGCGCAATTTCTCCCTGTTTTTCAGGAAGTTACAATTTTCATTTGAATTATTAAGACACAACAAGAACATGTTTACGTAACCAATCATGTCAAATACTCATCATAATCAGGATAAATGATTACTTACCCGCTGTGAACGCAGATAAAAAGAGAAAAAAAAATTAAGAAATCATATAAGTACAGTTCTGAAACACTTCCATCCACTCACGTTTTCTTTTTGATTAGATAAAGATACTCCTGACACAGTTTTCCTGAATTCCTTAAGACTCTACCAGAGACTGATTATACATTAACAACGACGTAACATTTTTTTTTATTCATCCTGATATTTAAGGAAATGTTCCACGTTATATATAAATCGATGCATGGATGACTGTAAAATATGTTTGAATTTATTAGCGATGTATAAAGTCTATAGAATATTTGTGGTCATAATTCAGACTGTCAAACAGCGACTAAAAAATATTTATTGACTGTGAACGTAGATCAAAAGAGGGAAAAAAGAGACTGTGAAAACATATAGGAATATATTGCCAAAATTTTCACCCTCTCATTTCATGCACCTTGCATCAATATACTACTGAGATTATTTCAACAGATTTTTAGAAATGTCACTGAAGATTAAATCAATGATAACATCAATGAATGCTAACTTGAAATATATATTCCTCTTCGTTTCAAAAGAAGAGTCCATCTTATAACAGACTGATCGTGTGGATGCACGAATTGTGGCGTATTTTCTCCCCATTTTTTTTTCAGGAAGGTACGAAAATGCAGTTCAAGCATTAGGCAGCTAAAGAATATAGGCACAGAAACATGATAAGCAATCATATCAAATTATCATTACATCAAAGTAATAATTATTACAGGCTGCATATGTGGATCAAACAATCGGGAAAAGAGATTAAGAAAACATTGAAAACTAGCTTACAAAACTTCCATCCTCTTTCATTTTCTTTTTTTAAGTAGATAAAGATTGTATTCACATAGTTTTCTTCAATTTCTTGAATTTTACCAGAGACTAATTCCACGTTTATAATGAAGTACATCTGCTTTAAGATGAGATGAATTTTTATGAAGAGAAATGTCCCATGTTCTGAATGAATTTATGCATGAATGATTGTAATACATGTTCGAATTTATCGGCGAGTTAAAAAAATCTACAGAATACTACATGATTTATGTGAACATTTTTTTTTTCCATGATTAAAACTGTCAAACAGCGATTAGAGTATAATTATCGACTGAAAAAACAGATGAAAAGGCGCAATTTCTCCCTGTTTTTCAGGAAGTTACAATATTCATTTGAAGTATTAAGACACAACAAGAACATGTTTACGTAACCAATCATGTCAAATACTCATCATAATCAGGATAAATGATTACTTACGAACTGTGAACGCAGATAAAAAGAGAAAACAAAATTAAAAAAATCATATTAGTGTAGTTCTGAAACACTTCCATCCACTCACGGTTTCTTTTTGATTAGATAAAGATACTCCTGACACAGTTTTTTCTTGAATTTCATAAGATTCTACCTGACATTGATTATACGTTAATAATGACGTAACATTTTTTTTTATTCATCCTGATATTTAAGGAAATGTTCCACGTTATATATAAATCGATGCATGGATGACTGTAAAATATGTTTGAATTTATTAGCGATGTATAAAGTCTATAGAATATTTGTGGTCATAATTCAGACTGTCAAACAGCGACTAAAAAATATTTATTGACTGTGAACGTAGATCAAAAGAGGGAAAAAAGAGACTGTGAAAACATATAGGAATATATTGCCAAAATTTTCACCCTCTCATTTCATGCACCTTGCATCAATATACTACTGAGATTATTTCAACAGATTTTTAGAGATGTCACTGAAGATTAAATCAATGATAACATCAATGAATGCTAACTTGAAATATATATTCCTCTTCGTTTCAAAAGAAGAGTCCATCTTATAACAGACTGATCGTGTGGATGCACGAATTGTGGCGTATTTTCTCCCCATTTTTTTTCAGGAAGGTACGAAAATGCAGTTCAAGCATTAGGCAGCTAAAGAATATAGGCACAGAAACATGATAAGCAATCATATCAAATTATCATTACATCAAAGTAATAATTATTACAGGCTGCATATGTGGATCAAACAATCGGGAAAAGAGATTAAGAAAACATTGAAAACTAGCTTACAAAACTTCCATCCTCTTTCATTTTCTTTTTTTAAGTAGATAAAGATTGTATTCACATAGTTTTCTTCAATTTCTTGAATTTTACCAGAGACTAATTCCACGTTTATAATGAAGTACATCTGCTTTAAGATGAGATGAATTTTTATGAAGAGAAATGTCCCATGTTCTGAATGAATTTATGCATGAATGATTGTAATACATGTTCGAATTTATCGGCGAGTTAAAAAAATCTACAGAATACTACATGATTTATGTGAACATTTTTTTTTTCCATGATTAAAACTGTCAAACAGCGATTAGAGTATAATTATCGACTGAAAAAACAGATGAAAAGGCGCAATTTCTCCCTGTTTTTCAGGAAGTTACAATATTCATTTGAAGTATTAAGACACAACAAGAACATGTTTACGTAACCAATCATGTCAAATACTCATCATAATCAGGATAAATGATTACTTACGAACTGTGAACGCAGATAAAAAGAGAAAACAAAATTAAGAAATCATATTAGTGTAGTTCTGAAACACTTCCATCCACTCACGGTTTCTTTTTGATTAGATAAAGATACTCCTGACACAGTTTTTTCTTGAATTTCATAAGATTCTACCTGACATTGATTATACGTTAATAATGACGTAACATTTTTTTTTTATTCATCCTGATATTTAAGGAAATGTTCCACGTTATATATAAATCGATGCATGGATGACTGTAAAATATGTTTGAATTTATTAGCGATGTATAAAGTCTATAGAATATTTGTGGTCATAATTCAGACTGTCAAACAGCGACTAAAAAATATTTATTGACTGTGAACGTAGATCAAAAGAGGGAAAAAAGAGACTGTGAAAACATATAGGAATATATTGCCAAAATTTTCACCCTCTCATTTCATGCACCTTGCATCAATATACTACTGAGATTATTTCAACAGATTTTTAGAAATGTCACTGAAGATTAAATCAATGATAACATCAATGAATGCTAACTTGAAATATATATTCCTCTTCGTTTCAAAAGAAAAGTCCATCTTATAACAGACTGATCGTGTGGATGCACGAATTGTGGCGTATTTTCTCCCCATTTTTTTTCAGGAAGGTACGAAAATGCAGTTCAAGCATTAGACAGCGAAAGAATATATGCACAGAAATATGATAAGCAATCATATCAAATTATCATTACATCGAAGTAATTACTTACTGCCTGTGAACGCAGATAAAAGATAGGGAAAAAAATTAAGAAATCATATTAGTATAGTTTTGAAACACTTCCAATTACTCACGTTTTCTTTTTGATTAAAGAAATATGGCGTATATTCTCCTAATTTTTTTAAGGAAGGTACGAAATGCAGTTCAAGCATTAGGCAGCTAAAGAATATAGGCACAGAAACATGATAAGCAATCATATCAAATTATCATTACATCAAAGTAATAATTATTACAGGCTGCATATGTGGATCAAACAATCGGGAAAAGAGATTAAGAAAACATTGAAAACTAGCTTACAAAACTTCCATCCTCTTTCATTTTCTTTTTTTAAGTAGATAAAGATTGTATTCACATAGTTTTCTTCAATTTCTTGAATTTTACCAGAGACTAATTCCACGTTTATAATGAAGTACATCTGCTTTAAGATGAGATGAATTTTTATGAAGAGAAATGTCCCATGTTCTGAATGAATTTATGCATGAATGATTGTAATACATATTCGAATTTATCGGGGAGGTAAAAAAAACCTTCAGAATACTACATGATTTATGTGAACATTTTTTTTTTCCATGATTAAAACTGTCAAACAGCGATTAGAGTATAATTATCGACTGAAAAAACAGATGAAAAGGCGCAATTTCTCCCTGTTTTTCAGGAAGTTACAATTTTCATTTGAAGTATTAAGACACAACAAGAACATGTTTACGTAACCAATCATGTCAAATACTCATCATAATCAGGATAAATGATTACTTACGAACTGTGAACGCAGATAAAAAGAGAAAAAAAAATTAAGAAATCATATTAGTGTAGTTTTGAAACACTTCCATCCACTCACGGTTTCTTTTTGATTAGATAAAGATACTCCTGACACAGTTTTTTCTTGAATTTCATAAGATTCTACCTGACACTGATTATACGTTAATAATGACGTAACATTTTTTTTTATTCATCCTGATATTTAAGGAAATGTTCCACGTTATATATAAATCGATGCATGGATGACTGTAAAATATGTTTGAATTTATTAGCGATGTATAAAGTCTATAGAATATTTGTGGTCATAATTCAGACTGTCAAACAGCGACTAAAAAATATTTATTGACTGTGAACGTAGATCAAAAGAGGGAAAAAAGAGACTGTGAAAACATATAGGAATATATTGCCAAAATTTTCACCCTCTCATTTCATGCACCTTGCATCAATATACTACTGAGATTATTTCAACAGATTTTTAGAAATGTCACTGAAGATTAAATCAATGATAACATCAATGAATGCTAACTTGAAATATATATTCCTCTTCGTTTCAAAGAAAAGTCCATCTTATAACAGACTGATCGTGTGGATGCACGAATTGTGGCGTATTTTCTCCCCATTTTTTTTCAGGAAGGTACGAAAATGCAGTTCAAGCATTAGACAGCTAAAGAATATATGCACAGAAATATGATAAGCAATCATATCAAATTATCATTACATCGAAGTAATTACTTACTGCCTGTGAACGCAGATAAAAGAGAGGGAAAAAAATTAAGAAATCATATTAGTATAGTTTTGAAACACTTCCAATTACTCACGTTTTCTTTTTGATTAAAGAAATATGGCGTATATTCTCCTAATTTTTTTAAGGAAGGTACGAAATGCAGTTCAAGCATTAGGCAGCTAAAGAATATAGGCACAGAAACATGATAAGCAATCATATCAAATTATCATTACATCAAAGTAATAATTATTACAGGCTGCATATGTGGATCAAACAATCGGGAAAAGAGATTAAGAAAACATTGAAAACTAGCTTACAAAACTTCCATCCTCTTTCATTTTCTTTTTTAAGTAGATAAAGATTGTATTGACATAGTTTTCTTCAATTTCTTGAATTTTACCAGAGACTAATTCCACGTTTATAATGAATTACATCTGCTTTAAGATGAGATGAATTTTTATGAAGAGAAATGTCCCATGTTCTGAATGAATTTATGCATGAATGATTGTAATACATATTCGAATTTATCGGGGAGGTAAAAAAAACCTTCAGAATACTACATGATTTATGTGAACAATTTTTTTTTCATGATTAAAACTGTCAAACAGCGATTAGAGTATAATTATCGACTGAAAAAACAGATGAAAAGGCGCAATTTCTCCCTGTTTTTCAGGAAGTTACAATTTTCATTTGAATTATTAAGACACAACAAGAACATGTTTACGTAACCAATCATGTCAAATACTCATCATAATCAGGATAAATGATTACTTACCCGCTGTGAACGCAGATAAAAAGAGAAAAAAAAATTAAGAAATCATATAAGTACAGTTCTGAAACACTTCCATCCACTCACGTTTTCTTTTTGATTAGATAAAGATACTCCTGACACAGTTTTCCTGAATTCCTTAAGACTCTACCAGAGACTGATTATACATTAACAACGACGTAACATTTTTTTTTATTCATCCTGATATTTAAGGAAATGTTCCACGTTATATATAAATCGATGCATGGATGACTGTAAAATATGTTTGAATTTATTAGCGATGTATAAAGTCTATAGAATATTTGTGGTCATAATTCAGACTGTCAAACAGCGACTAAAAAATATTTATTGACTGTGAACGTAGATCAAAAGAGGGAAAAAAGAGACTGTGAAAACATATAGGAATATATTGCCAAAATTTTCACCCTCTCATTTCATGCACCTTGATTCAATATACTACTGAGATTATTTCAACAGATTTTTAGAAATGTCACTGAAGATTAAATCAATGATAACATCAATGAATGCTAACTTGAAATATATATTCCTCTTCGTTTCAAAAGAAGAGTCCATCTTATAACAGACTGATCGTGTGGATGCACGAATTGTGGCGTATTTTCTCCCCATTTTTTTTCAGGAAGGTACGAAAATGCAGTTCAAGCATTAGACAGCGAAAGAATATATGCACAGAAATATGATAAGCATCATATCAAATTATCATTACATCAAAGTAATAATTATTACAGGCTGCATATGTGGATCAAACAATCGGGAAAAGAGATTAAGAAAACATTGAAAACTAGCTTACAAAACTTCCATCCTCTTTCATTTTCTTTTTTTAAGTAGATAAAGATTGTATTGACATAGTTTTCTTCAATTTCTTGAATTTTACCAGAGACTAATTCCACGTTTATAATGAAGTACATTTGCTTTAAGATGAGATGAATTTTTATGAAGAGAAATGTCCCA
>JAPZVO010001180.1:0-20993 GCA_029962745.1 Echinometra lucunter | reverse complement strand
CTAACCCTAACCCTAACCCTAACCCTAACCCTAACCCTAACCCACTAACCCTAACCCACTAACCCTAACCCTAACCCTAACCCACTAACCCTATGCAAACTTGTTTCAATTAGCATTTGCAATTCTGTCGGGGTACACAACCTGAGAAGACACTTAGGAGTATACTACATGTTCAGGTATCCTGCCCATGTATTGACCATGTATTTCCCAGCATTTCCAAGTAAAATACAGGTATTCCCGGGAAATTGCCAACCCTGTTATCAATACACGTCACTATCTTGATGTTATTCGAGTAGGCTTGGTAACTGTATTTTACTTAATCAAATCTCATAAATCAATTTTATTGAATTGACTATAATATGATGTTTGAGGGAAGCCCACTGATGTATGTGAATAACAAAACATGCCATATGTAACGCCATTCCTGACACCATTCTGCCCTCATCTGCCGCTATAACATGCGAAATTGGACAACTTACTATATTTTAAGAAATGGGCATAGAATAAAGATTACTTCACCAAATTCGATGACTTTTGTATCCATCTCTTTGGTAGAAGGACCCCAAGGAAGAACAGCAATGTTATATGAACATTGCTGAAATTGGGCTTTCTGAAGATTTGTTATTTTTTTATTTGTATATTTTGTATTCATTATCTTCGTATATAATTTTGATCTTTGTATATTTCTAATTGATTTTGAAATAAAAACAAACAATGCTTTCCCACTGATGTAACAACTTTATTAAGTTTACTTTTTTGAAGTAAAAGATTGAAAATGCTCCGTTCAGCTTTTCTGGGACACCCGCTATAGTTGAAGATTATCATCGTCACACCATGTGATAAACTCTTCTATGTTTGAACAGTAGTTACTTTCCAGGGCTATAGCAGACATTTTTCCTGGGGGGGGGGGGGGGCAAGAATGCGTAAAATTTCGAAGAAACACACGAGCGAGGGAGCGAATGACCATGCTGGTCATGAGGATGCCTTTGCATTTTTGAAATTGAAATTGAAATTGAAATTGAAAGTTCTGGTGCACACCTTGGGTGGAATTTAGAAAATTCTCAGGAAAAAAAAAAACATAGTTTAATTACTTTCATGTCAATATGATGAACAACGTAAAAGTAATAAAACTCATAGTTTTATGTGGCTAATGAACAACCTATAAAAGTGATAAATCTCTATCATACTATCGTTCAGTGTATGGATAAGTCTGAATTTGAAATATAAATGGTCTCTTCTACGGACCTTTTCTGGTAAGTTGACAGAAGCAAAAAAAGCCGACAAGTAGCGATAGTGATCTACAAAGCGATATGAATGGCTGGCCAGTTTGTTGGAACGTCCCTGCCCGATCAGATCTGGAGCAAGACATCTAGCAATGGGTTCTACGCGTGGTATGACATTTCTCCACAGATAGGAAGAACCCTGATAGCAGAGACTGGTAGAAAATACGTCATATTTACGTCTTATTTATGTCGTGCCGTACGTCTTATTTACGTCTTATTACCACGTCTTTAAGACGAAACTTTGCACCAGCACAAGTCGTCAAATAAGACGTCATATTCTGACGTCATTTTAACGTCGTATTGGGTGAAATAAGACGTCTTTGAGACGTATTTAAGACCAAAGCAGATGCCCTCAAACTGGTAAAATTCACGTCATTTTCCCGTCTTTTTACGACTTCTCTCACGTCTTTTTTACGTCATTGATTTACGTCTTAAAGATGTCAATTTGCAACAGTGGAAGACGTCATAGTAACGTCATATTTTGACGTAATTTCTACGTCTTATTGGTAAAAAGGAGACGTCTTTAAGACGTCCTTGGAGCTCTCAGACCGGTAAAAATCACGTCATTTTTACGTCTTTTCACGTCATGTTTCACATCTTTTTTACGTCATTTACTTATGTCTTAAAGACGTCAGTTTGCACCTGCACAAGACGTAAAATAAGACGTCGTATTTTGACGTCACTTACACTCATTTACATTTTAAAGTAAATTACTCTTGGCTCTACAAATTGGCAACACTGATGACATCATACGCAAGTAGTTTTACCATTCACTCTGTACATGAAATTTCACATTTTCTCAATTTCTTTTGGAAGATACACATTTTCTAACCCCCACAGTCAATGTATTTTCAGAAGAATTGCTTTTTACATAACATAGGACCTACATTGAGTATGGGAAGAGAAAATATGTAACTTCCAAAAAAATTAAGAGAAGTGACATTTCATGTACAAAGTAAATGGAGGGGTGCTAGCATATGAAGTCATCATTGTTGCCAATTTGCTGAGGCGATAGCAATTTATTAGAAAATGTAAATGAGTGTAAGTGACGTCAAAATACGTCTTATTTTCTGTCTTGTGCAGGTGCAAACTAATGTCTTTAAGACATAAGTAAATGACATATTCTTTTTTCTTTGACTGATTTTGCTCATTTTGCTTTTAAAATGCTGTTCAAATTCATCTCTTTTTATTGAAACAGTAAAACTTCTAGGGTTGTCTCCCTTTCATGATAGTACAAGACGTTGTAAAGACATACTTTAGATGTGATTTTACTCCTCACTTGTCATTTTAGGCACATACAGTTTCATGTATATAAGAGCAATCGTACAATGCCATTAAATACAGAAAAAAAAACTGTTAAAAATTATTTTCAAATGCCAAGACAAAAAGAACATTTAATGAATTTGACAGAAACATTGCACAGAATTGCATTTTCAAAACTTAGTACATGTGTCTTTCCTCAATTATAAAACTTTCTTCTACACTTCAAAAAATGAAGGTACATAGAGAAGGAAAGGTATTACAAATTTTTGGCCTGTCTATAAAAAAATGGAAAGACTAAGAGGATAAACTCAATCAGAACTAAGAATATAATAAATAATACAAACACTTGAGTATAACAAATTGCACTGACAAGGCTTATCACACACCCATTATGATTATGAGCAAATTTGAAAAAGATAGACATCAGTACATTATTTGAATCTACAGAAATTAGAATTTAGAAATACAATAAAGAACAAGAGCACCTGGCTTAGATAACACAATCTATATGAATCCTCAACCACATCGAAATTTATGCCCATGCCATTGCCATAATTGAAAATGATATGGCACATTTATGTTGTTTATTTTCATTTTCATGTATACAAACAATGACATCTCTGACCTTGCGATTCCCTAATCTACACAGACCACTGTCCCTCCAATATGCATAAATGAGCTAAGTTTAAGTTGAACAGCACAGAGTTCATAAGTTATTGCAAGAAAAAGCAATCTTCATGTATATGACCTCTATAACCTTTGAACTTTACACCCTAAATCTTATCAGATCATTGTCCCTCCCATATGCATCATGAGCCACATTTGAAGTTCACACGTCAAATGGCTGTGCAGTTATTGTGAGAACAAACCATTTCTATTTACATAAAAACCTCTATGACATTTCAGCTTTAACCTTGAGGCCCCAAAATGTAATTAGATCATTGTCCCAACCATATGCATACATGTACATAAGCCAAGTTTATCCGTCAAATGGTTGAATTATTGCAAGAATGAACCATTTCTATGTACATAAAAACTTCTATGACCTTTGACCTCTAAATCTTTGAGATCATTTTCTCTCCTTGTATCCCTGTATCCTTTCTGTGACATCCGTTGGTACATACACGTATTTGATGACCCCTCAACATCTTTAACGGATGTGCAAGAGGCACTCGCCCTCGATCAATGCATCTGTCAGAACAATAATGTTTAATGGATATAATAATAATAATAATAATAATATTCTCCATTTATATAGCGCCTAGTACATTTCTCTGAGACGTGTCTAAGTGCTTTACAGATATATTATATATCATATATATACATATATATATATATATAAACAAAGTAGATAGTGTTCTGCTCGGAGTTGGTGATATCAAGAACTAAAAAACGAATAAAAAACTCCGTAAACCAAAGAAATTTCACGAATTTTCGCCCATAGGGCTTTACCAAGTGTTTAATGTCAATTTGAAAATGCGTCGTTTATCATGATAACAGCGCGCACACTCTGCTGAAGTCCTAGGCGTAAGGCGCACCAGACAGAGTGGCGCACATTACGTAACAAAGAAGTACATGAGCTAAAATAAAGTGAAAGAGACGGAAAAAAGGGGGAGAGAGAAAGAAAGAAAAGAGGGAGGCAGAAAGAAGAAGTAGTAAAGCTGAAGCCTGCGAGAAAGAAAGAAACTGGAAGAAGAAACAGAGAGAGAAAGAGAGAGAGAAGAGAAAAAGAAAAAAGAGGAAAAGAAAAAAGGAAAAGGAGAGAAAGAAAAAAAGAGAGAGAGAGAGAAAGAAAAAGAGAGAAAGAGAAAAAGAGAGAAAAAAAGTGAAAACACCGGGAGAAGAGGAGAAAAGGGAGAGAAGAGATGAGAAAAGAGATAGAGAGAGAGAAAGAAAGAAAGAAAATTGAAAAAATGAAAAGCAAGGACAATGACAACAAAACTAAGAGTTCATCGGAAAGGAGCGGAAAGCAGCGTTGATACCGTTAGGTTGGAGACATCCTAGGCGGTGGATGATGCGTTCTTCTCGGATCTTGCGTTCCTCATCACTCGCTCCAGAACATCTCATCACGCCGCAGATTTTGAAATTGTTGATGGAGTGCCCAGGGAGATGGAAATGTTGTGCAACTGGAAGCCCTGTCGTGTGCAGTCGGATTGAGCGTAGATGTTCATTGGTGCGATCGGCCATCCTCCGTTTAGTCTCACCGATGTATAGCATTTCACATGTGGTGCACACAATGGCATATATCAAGTTGGTTGTCGTGCATGTGAAATGGTCCCTGATATGCCAGGTTGACTTAGGGCCTTTGATGCTAGTTGCTTGTGACACAAAGTTGCAGGTGTTACATCTGCTTCTCACACATCTGACGGTCCCGTGATTCTCTTCGTTGTTGGGTGTAGATAAAAACCTTGAGTGTATAAATATATATATATATATATATATTTATAAGAGCATGTACTAGTAATTGAAACTTTACTCATATTGGCTAGATCACATTTTACCTTGAAAACGACATATCCACATCCATGTAATTATAATGCAATTTCAATTCATAAAGTATCTAATATGATTGAGCTTTATCGATTTAACTACAGGTATTATAATCGTTGTAATAGAATACTGACAGGTCTACAGGACATCCATCAACTTACTTTTATCTAAAAGAATAATTTTAAAAATATGGTGTGAGGTCAAGATGAGCAAACTGCTAACATTAAGAAGCCTATAGAAAGAACACACTCAGTAGTCGTATCTCAGTAAGAAAAGGATCCTTACCTATCAGTAATGAACTTTAAAGAAGAAAAGCTCCTCTTTGTACCCCTCTGCCTCTTCCAGTTGTATCTGACTGCCAATCAGGCTCCATCAGGTTCTTCATTATCTGGGTTACTCCCTCCACAGTGTCTGCACATCCTCCTGAAGTGACTCACCTATGTGTAGGAGAGAAAGCAAAGAATCAAAGTTTGTTGCACTGTCATGTAAAGGGACCAGTCATTAGTGCTTTCAAGATGACATTCACATTGTTTATTATGAATGGAAGTAGAAATACAGCAAAAATTACTTAATATTTAGAGCCCTCTAATTTGGTTTCATAAATAAATTAAGGTACACATTACTTTTACTTATGATTCACTAAAAGAATAAACATTCCTTCTAGGTAACATACTTTCGGATACCAGTATTTCAGCTGTTGTTTATATCAAATTGTTACCAACATTCCTTCACTTTCTGTGTGCAATTTAACTGTTTATTTACTACTTTCTCACTATCTCAATTCTTTGTTAGGGTGCCCTATCTACGGGGACTGTCTCATGAACAATACATATTCTCAACTTCTAATCAGAAAAAGGAGCCTTTTTCATACTTAATACTTCATAATCATTTGCTGCACCAGGAAATTTTGCAAAACAAAACATGCAGGTTTGTGCACAAGGGTGAGATATTGCACTTTGCATTTTGCACTGGTCAGAGCGCATGAACGATGGTTCTGCACTTAATTACATGAAGGTAATTGGGCAAGGAACTATGCCCTATTCATTTTTCCAGAAATAAAACAGGGTTATTAGTTTGTATGATTTTTTTTTTTCATTAAAACATGATACTAACTGTTTTCTCTTTTCAGGAATATGCTGAAGGACTCTGTCCAGCTCTTCTAAGTGCTCTTGCTTTAATATTGAAAGGAAGAGCTGGCTTGTTGTCAGGGAGCCCTACGATGTACTTGAGCATCTTCCACTGCACCATTGTATTCCAGCCTCTCTAGAATGGCTCTCAGCAACTTTCTATTCTCCCTTAACTCTGACTTCACCTCCTCTATTTCTACACAAAAAGTTTCTGCTGAAACAGAATGAAATATTGTACGTGCGAGCCTGGAAAATGTTGACGTCGCTGCATAGAAACCGCGCGTATCCCGGGAAATCCCCTATTATCGATATTTGCGATCGCAATATTGTCTGACTGGGACTCGAACATGGCCACCAGTTTGGCTCTGCGATACGCAGGGAAGCTAGTTTTCATCCTTTATTTGCATTGTCTCATCACTTTTTCATTCATTTACATCCATTTAAACATTTTTTCAGGATAATTCTTACTTTCTGTGGATATATTAGCGTTTGATTTTTTTGTCTAGTGGAGTTTTGGTGAGTTGTGGTTGAGCATTGTGTTTCTTTGATGCGACGTTGATCTGTGCACTGTGCACTAGCGCAACAGTTTTAGTTTGACTACGTCAGTGTGTGATTTTTCCCCTGTCGTTTCTGCTTTTATTTTTGCTTCTACACCCTTCTGTCGTCACTGTGAATAACTGTCATGTGATGTATATTTATTTCTTTACGGAAAATTGTGTTCCTTTGTTGTTTATTTTCCATGGTTTAGCCTGAATTCCGCCTAAACCAATAATCTGTTTTATTTGTGCAGCGCCATGCTGTGACCTGTGTGTGTGTGTGTTGGATGCACTACTTACGTGTCGTGTATACCGTACGTTTGACTGTGAAGTGTGATGTGAGTGTAAACAACCGAGCGACTTTGGTCTCGATCTCTGCAATCCTATTTTTGGTAGCCAAATTATTGATACATCTGGGAAATACAGTTCCTAAATGTGTTTATTCTCTTTCCTCGTTGTTGTGTTCCCATTGAGAATGAAAATATAACATGAAATTGTGTTATGTCTCGTACATCATTTTTTCATCGACATCGTGAATCAGTGCCCTGAATGTCTGCACCTGCACCAAGCTGGTGGCCATGCATTCCGACACCTAGACTATATGGCTTTGCCATTTATGAAAAGTATAAATAGCCACCCCTAATCCCCCCCCTAATCCTAGTAAAGACAATCACAAAAACAATTCTACTTCTCTTCCAAAATTTTCCCCCTGAATTTCTCTTCTTCTTTGATGATAGAGACAGTGTATCGCTATTGGGTAAAAATGGGGAGAGGAACACTTGTTACAAATCTGATTCATAATTCAGGCCTTGTTTCCCATTCCCAACATCTCTTCTTATCATCTCAATTTATTTTCTGGCTGGCCAAGACCGAATTTGTTTATAAACAGGAGATAACATTTCGATAAACACCACCAAAAATCTGTAAACACAATGCAGCTGGCCTGTGTTCTGTGCACGTGGCCTGGCCTGGGAGCTTGATCTAGCTGGGGTCGCTAGTCTTTATTTCTAGTAATTATTCACTTACTATTTATTCTAATAAGCTTCTTTATTACAGTTTTGATGTATTTTTATTCATTTGAATGTCGAATCCAATTCAGACAACTGTGTCACTTGCTCAAATTTCTTATTACAATATTTGCCTAAATAACATGTTTCTAAAAATGCTTACATACATTTGAAAGGTTTAGAAGATAAGACTACACATTCACGCTTCGCTCAGATCACGATACACATTCACTGCACTGCACAATGTCTGTTATCGGGCGGGAAAGTGATAAGCGTATGGCATTGTCCTAAAATTTGCATACGCAGTGTGGGTTGTTCTATTTCTTTCAGGGGGGTGAAACTTTCGGATTTCATTGATTTTGCATTATGTATAAATCAAAACATGATTGCATGTACATACCTATTCATTTTTCATGTAAATAAATTCAAATAATACAACAATCCATTCTATAATTCTACATTTTTATGATCATACTTTTGACGTATTTGTCTGATCCCTTTGTGAGAAATAAACTCTGCCGTCTGGACTTTTTCGTGGATGGGAGATTCCATGATCGTATGGGGGTGAAACATGCAATAGGTTTGGAAAATGAATGGACAATAATGATATATTGCACTATATGAAGAACAGAGTAGAGTGATAAGATGTTTGAATTATTTCATTCTATTGACAAGACACAGAAAATGAAGAGATACGTGATGGCATTTTTTTCCCCAATGAATAAAATCCTTTTCTTGAGCGCGGACCCTTCAACTAAAATGCAGATGCCAAGGGCCAAAAATAGGATGAGACTAGCGTTGCCGGCGGGAAGGTGTGTACTTTTTGAGTGATCGATGGAAATCATAGTAAAGGCCTGTACGTCTATGGGTTAACAATGTCACTTTGTTGCAATGGCAAACTTTCATGTTCAATACAGTCCAACAGGCAACACGTTAGGCTCTAAAGCATCCTTGACTGGGGTCTAACAACAACTTCATTAAATCATATGTAGCATATGTACAGCCTTTTTTTTTTGTTGTTGAAATGTTGAAAAATTTTTGTGCATGCGCGTAGCTGTGCAATAACATCACAAAAGACACAACAATGGGGGCTTTGGAGCGGGCTTATAGGGGAAAGGAGGGTCTTTGGAACAGGTTTCGGAACTACAAATGTTTGTGAAAACAGGGTCTTTGGAACAGTTCGCCTTCGCCAATTTTCACCAAAATGAAGCCCACTGTAACAGCTTAATGCGAAACGGAACAGCAAAACGAAAATTTGAAATGGATTACTTTCTTGTTTTTTCTCGATAAGAAGAACATGGTATGCTTTAGAATGGTTTTCTTTGTTCATTTTGTCAATAGGAAGAAAATGCTATATTTTGGTGGAACGGAAATTTGAGTGTAAAAATGAGGGTCTTCTCCAAAATACCCATCACACATTATATACTGTGTGTACCCCTACCCCCCCCCCCCCCCCCCCCCCCGGCGATTTGGCTGACCTCAGATCATTTCAATCATGATCTAACCAGTGGCGTCAGACAAGGACACACACAAAATTTTGGCGAACCCATTCGGAATACAGAAAAGTAATCAGCACTTGCATTTGCATAGATCTATATAGATCTAGACTGTATATTCGAGATCTCAAACTTCCGGTTGACCTTTGGCGGAGAGAACAAAATACCCAAGTGCAGATGAAGTGATAAATCGGCATTATCGTGAAATACTCCACCAGCCCATTCACTGTCATTTATTTCATCAGTGCTGGTGACTTCTTTCCACTCCCATTTTTTTTTTTTAATATGGCAGCATGGATATGCAACTTTTTGCCCTCCTATTTTCATTCTGATTTTACTGTTTTCCATTGAGATTTCTTATCCCTTTACTTCTGTCACCTACTCGCTGCGGATCTTCTTTGTATCAATTTGTTTAACAACAGCCAACGAGGGGAGCCTTCAGACAGAAATTATAATTTCTTTCAGGTAATCCCTAGGCATTGGTTGTTGCTTATGTTATAATGTATGCCGTTATGTTTCCTTTGAAATTTGTTTGTCATGTCATTATACATCCTGGAAATTGAATAAACATAAACATAAACTTCGTACATGTGCAATGCGAGCGCACATGCAACAAGAGAGGTGATGTATTTCACAATAAAGGCCAATAAATCATCGTTTTGGGTAAGTTCTAAGTTATCAAAATAAAGAAGTGGAAAAAAACATCGGCCTTGATGTGAAATAAGTCACTTCTCTTCTCGCATGTGCGCTCAAAAGTCTAGACGTCTGTTAGTAGAGTTATGAAAGTGGAAAGAAGTCACCAGCTGTGACCAGCACTGACGAAATAAACAGCAGTGATTGGGCTGGTGACTTATTTCACGATAATGCCAAAACATCAACCAAACATTCAATTTTACAATGTCACTTTTATAGCTGAGAGAATTCAGCTTAATCAACATGGTTAACCATTTGCTTCCTATGCCCGATTGAGATGTAGTCGTACCATGTCATGTGTAACAGTTAGATCTACTAGTACTACTCAGATCACAGCGCTATCACTTCACAATAGCGCTGTGTCTGTGAATAGACAGTAAGTGATGGAATCAGTGGCGGCACCAAGGGTGGGCATGGGGGAGGGGGCATTTCCCCCCCCCCCCCCCAGTTGCTCCCCTCAGAAATTTTGAGGACTGAAAAGAAAAATTATACAGTAATTTGTAAATAAGTAGATGTTGTCATAAGCATCATATTCAAGCTTTGAAGTGCTCTAAAATACCATTTTCAGCTCTTCAAAACTTCTAATGAAAACCAAAAAAGTGGTTATTTTTGGCTCGCTTGCTTCGCTCGCTCATATTTTCAAATTTCTTTTCTAAAATGCGATTAAAAACAAGAAAAGTAGTCATTTTTGGCTCGCTCACTTGGCTCGCCCGTCATATTTTAAAATATTTATTTGAAACTGCGATTAAAAATAAAAAAGCGGTTATTTTTTATTGGCTCGCTCACAAAATTGATATTATCAAAATGTGTGTAAGAGGAAAAAAATAGTCCAAAAATTCAATTATCCCCCCCCCCCCCCACTCCTCAAAGTGGATTTACGCCGGCGATAAAACTCGCGCTTCATGCTCAATTTTTCCATAAACGCAAACAAAAATTGACTGCCCCTGGTCCTGCCCCCCAACATTTTCTTTTGTCCTCCATTTGCCCCCCCCCCCCCCACTTTAACAATCCTGGTACCGCCCGCGTCTTTTTTTTCCCTACCGTTACTGCGTAAAATTGCAGAACTTCACTCAGGAAGCGACTAGTGCGAGAGGCTATTATCAATATAGAGAATATGATTTACGCAGTACACCCGCACTACGCATGCGCGTGGACTTAGTTCGTCGATCGCGTCGGCTTGCAATGCATGTGATATGGGCTAGCTGCGTACACATAATGTAAGCTAGATTTGAAGAAAAATAACTATATCAAAAGTCACTCATACTTTGTGGTAGAGAATTATTGAAAATGATTGGTCTTAATTTGAAGTTATTTTTACAACTTTTAGATCTAAAAAAAGTTAGGGCCTAACTATAAAATTATAGGCCTAGGGCTAGGGCCTAGTCCTCCTAGATCCAGCCTATATCCATGATATCAGCGTAAGTATTCGTACTAGGCCTACTATACTACTTGGAGACGTCGAAGTCCACGCGCATGCGTACTGCGTGTGTTCTGTGTAGCCTCTCGCACAAGTCGCTTCCTGAGTGAAGTTCTGCAATTTTACGCAGTAACGGTAGGGAAAAAAAAGACGCGTACCGCCACTGGATAGAACTGAGTTAGGTAGGCCTAATCGTGTACCCCCTCTCAGTCTCTCATTCAGTGTGTATGAACACACACACGTGTGAGGGTGATGAGGTGGAAGGAAGTCCTAGCGGCTAGCCAGGCTATAATAGGCAACCGTATCGGCTACTGTCATAACATGACTGTGTCTATGCATGGTATGTGCAAGCGTTCGGGCTGCCGCATTAACTGTGCAAGGTGAATGAGGGGGACTTGGATCACGATTATACCCATAATTATCTACAGAAAAAATGCATTCATACCTGTCGTAAGCCAGAAATCCAGTCATCTGTCCAACGTCTGATTCATCCGACCGTACGTGTACAAACACTGACAATAAAACTGATGGAAATAGGTCTACGCATACGGTAAACATGCAACATGATGACTTACACGAGGCATTCTTATGCATACTGCACTGCTAGCAGCGCCTCGACCAAATCAGGATTCGGGCCGGGGCCATGATCCGGGTTAACTCGGTCTTGGGTCTGACTGTTGTCCCGGGCTCCCGGCATTCTCTGTCACCTAACTTTAACCTTAACCCTAATTCTAAACCCTACCCTAAATCTAACCCTAAAAACTTCATGAAATTTTCAGTCATGGTAGGACAATTCGGTCAGCGTATTCACAGTAGGACCGAGTTGTCCCCTTGTCTGAGTTGTTGATAACCCGACTCGCGTCGAGTGCTATACATACCACGGCCACACGTGCACAGCATGATAAATGAGATGATGGAGTGTTCCATGAAGAGTCACGTCAGTGATTTTCACCTACTAATTTCCTCTCAGCCAATCAAATGCAAGGATTTTTAGTAGCTTATAACAGTTGTCAATAAAAATCATTGACAAAACTCTTCATGGAACGCTTACCTTATTTCGGGGTACAAATTAAAAATTTCTCCTTTGAATTAATATCATGTCTTAAAAATGCAAGAAGTTTATAATGGTTATTGTTATTGATAATGATAATTATCAATAGCAATAATATTGATAATTAATGATTATTGGACAAGCCATAAGAAATTGGTAGGGCCTAGCAATAGGCCTATAATGGATGTAAAAAATAACGTAAAGAACACGTCATATTGTGGTCTTTAAAAAGCTGTTAAAAAGTGGCCCTTAATTGACGTAAAAACCCCGTCTTATTCTGGTCTTAGAGAAGACGTAATAAAGTGGTAAATAGTCGACGTCAAATATACATCATATTATGGTCAAACAAAAAGTGGGGAAATATTGGTCATAAAAAAGACGTTATATTGCCGTCGCAAAATAGTCGTCTATACGACGTATGACGTGTGGACCAGTTTGAGACCATTTTATGACGTCTTAAAGACGTACGTCTGCTATCAGGGAAGTTGGGTTGCCGTGTAGGAATACTATTGCGTGCTTACTGCTCTTGTTTTGGGGATCAGAGTCATAATATGACATCTTCTCACCCAAAACGTCGACTTTCTTACATTTTCCCCACCATCACGAGAGGTATTGTTGATTTGTTTCGTTGAACCATTTTAGCAACAAGTTGTGTGCTAGAATGTTTATACCCCAGCATAGCTCGAAGACTCCCAAAAGAACGGAACGCCATCTTGCCGAACATGACTAGATTAATAGACTAAATGTTATTCGTGTCAAAGGTGATTCAAACCTGGAAACTCTTAGTCTAATCACAAGTAAATCTAACACACGCATACACTACGAGGGAGGATCAGGGCAAAGTGTGCTGGTTGTGTATCCAGAAATTGACAAAATGGGGAAGCAAAATACATGTATATTACTCACGATCCACTACTCCTTATATGCGTTAAAGAACTGTTGCTATTTGGTCTGTGGAAGGAAAAGCAGGGAATGACAAGGTGTAGCCTATGACGGCTCGGGCTCTATCCTATATCCAGTATTCCGCTAGATTTACAAGCCCCTGCACAATCTTCCAATAAAAAAATAATAATCATATCAACAAAGATGGTTAAACTTCTCGACATTTCCTTTGAATATGTAAATGATCATCCTGGAAATAAATGCTTGAAGTGAATACCATGTCTTTTGTTCCATGAATTAATCCGGTCCACAATGCCTCGACGTACTCCTGAGTGGATCATATCTTAATTGATCCGGTCCACAATGCCTCGACGTACTCCTGAGTGGATCATATCTTAATTGATCCGGTCCACAATGCCTCGACGTACTCCTGAGTGGATCATATCTTCATTGTTACACGCGTGCCAGCCCAGAAGGAAAACCAGTTGCAGCTGGACCAGTTGAACCAGTTAAATTCCAACTGGTAACTCTGGAAATTGAAACATCGGTAACTGGTCTTACTGGTCAAACTGGTCCAGTTAAAATTAAACTGGTTGAAAACCAGTTGGAAATTTAAACTGGTCTTGTACTGTAACTGGAATTTTCATTGGTCTTGTAACTGGAATTTTCAACTGGTCTTGTAACTGGAATGGTATTTCCAACTGGTCTCACTGGCCTTACTGGTTTTTTAAACTGGTACTTCCAACTCAACTGGTCTTATTGGTGTTTCCAACTGGTCTTACTGGTATTTTCAATTGGTCTTACTGGTATTTTCCAGGGTCAGCTGGAAGGTTGGTTGGTTGGTTTTTTAGTTTAGGGGCGCTTATATATCACTTCTAAATTAGAATATTTGCACCTTGCGTTTGGTTTCTTATATAGCATGAGGCAGTGCATTGTGCTTGAGATTTATGGTTAGTGAATTACCCTTTCTGTTATTTGAAATATGTAATACAAAATCACACATTTTTATTGTGAAATAGTTCACACAATTATTTAGAATTAATTTTCAAACCAAGAAATAAGATTGCATTCGTATCTTATTTTAAACATTGATTTATATATGAGGTAAAACCATGTGATCAACAACATTATCAACTGGTGCAAATGATCAAAACCAGTTGGAAATTCTACTTGAAACAAAAACTGCAATTAAACAAGTTGATTATATCTGGAACCTATTTTGCTTTATCTACGTGTATTGACAATAATGATAATGATAGTAGTATAGTAGGAGTGGTTGTAATAAAAAAAATAATGATATGTTGATGATGCTACTACTACTACTACTAATAATAATAATAACAATAACAATAATAATGGTGATGATGATTATAATAATAACAATAATAATGATACTAATCATCATCATCATAACAATAACAATAATGATATGGATAATGATAAGAATAGTAATTTCTTTGTCATAATAAAACTCAGAACAAAATTTACTCACTCATCAACTGCTCTGACTGGAAATATGGCCATTGTTCAATGGACCAGTTACATCAGTTGGATGAAAAATAATTCAACTGCTTTACTTATTCGCTTCAATTGGAATACAGTTGATGGAACTGGTTTCCAGCTGATTTTAAATGGCCCAGTTAAAAATCAACTGACCCAGTTAAAATCAACTTGAAACCAGTTAAAATTTCTTATTGGTCTAACTGTTTTTTGTTTTTTTTTCATTCTAGGAGAAGCTGTATACTTATTGCTAGGAAATAAGGGCTACGTGTTATAAACCTGTCAATTGTTTTCTTCATACTCTCTCATGTGCATTAATTAGTCAGAAAGTAGCTTCAGAATATTTTCGATAATGCTCTATATTATAGCTTAAAGACGCTAGGTCGTGGGCTTTCATGGGGAATAGATCATAATTTGCTGACACCAGAATTTGTGGAAAAAATACCTGTAATAGAACTACATTTCTGGAGCACAGCAAAACAAGCTGTCCCACCACAAACATTCTTCGGCCTGCTTCGGGACTTCTCGGGCCAGGGAAAGTGAGATAATGACTTTGCCATATGGGGAAAGGGTGAAGTATACAGAGCATTACATAAGGTCTGTTGGTCATAAAACTCACAATGATGGACAACACCTGTTACTGGGTAAGCACCCATGGTGTCAAATTCCCCATGAAAGCCCACGACCTAGCGTCTTTAACAGAGAAAAAATGATGTATGTTAATTTACGATATTTCTATTTAAAAAAGAAATATATATATATATTTCATGTCTTGTGTTATATTGGAAATAAAACCTGAACTTGAACTTGAACTTCAACTTGAACTTGAACTTGAACTTGAACTTGAACTTTAATTTATATTATACACTCAAATCAACCAGCTTTATTGTCGGTCGTTTAAGGGCCTATGTACAGAACTTTGTGCAAATTAAAAATGAAAGTTAAGACTATATCCAGATCATGTATGATACACATAACCTTTTATATATGTATTTTGCTAACGTGCATGTTTATTTCAGCGCAGTAACTCTTATTTTGTTATTGTGGCCCATAAGATAAGCATTGGATACTTTCTGATCCAGAAATACCCCCTGGTCTCTCAGAGAGTTGATCGTTAGCAGTGGGAACTGAAGGATATTTAACTTTAAAGTCTAATCTAAGTGATTTACAACATCAGATTGGGCAAATCCTATACGCTGTCCTTATATGAAAATCAAGATTTCTCTCCACCCATAACATAATGTGCTCAGTAGGCCTACTGTGCCGCATTTTTAATCATCCCATTCTCGAAAAAAAAAAAGTTCCATTTTGGGTGTGCCTTACCCTATCTCTTCCCTAAGAAAACATAATCCACCCCTTCCGTGTTCAAATGTTTGTACAAGCCAAAGACATTCTTGTATCAAAGCTTCATTGTATTTAGCAGACAGTCCTGTTGTCGCAATTTACCTTTCATTTTTAGCTCAAAGACAACATTCACTTTGCACATTGACCCGAAATGTAAACACTAGAAGTGCATGTCTAGACAGGCCAGGGAATTGTGAATATTCCTACGACTTCCGTTGATTGACTACGAATACCGTCGATACAGAGATTTCCTGATATAATATTTGTTGAATCATGCTTGGAAAAATGGCGTTCCGTTCTACTGGCAGACTGCAAGCAGTAGTGGGCCATCTACAATCCGGATGGGGTTGGAGAGGGAGGCTATTTGTTATGCCCGCCGCAGCTCAGGCGTCGCGCGAACAGTCCACGATACCTCTGGTGACAGCTGATGAATGGTGGGGAAAGTGTAAGAAAGTCGATGTTTTGGGTGAGAAAATGTCATATTATGACTCCGATCCCCAAAACAAGAGCAGTAAGCACGCAGTAGTATTTCTACACGGCAATCCAACTTCTTCCTATCTGTGGAGAAATGTCATACCACGCGTAGAACCCATTGGCATTGCTCGTTGTCTTGCTCCAGATCTTATTGGGATGGGACGCTCCAACAAACTGGCCAACCATTCATATCGCTTTGTAGATCATTACCGCTACCTGTCGGCTTGGTTTGACTCTGTTGACCTACCAGAAAAGGTAAGGAAGGACAGCAGGCAGGGTCTTGCAGGGTGATGTTAGGGGACCTTACACGTATTTTTTTTTTCTTTTTTTTTTTTTTTGGGGGGGGGGTGCTAACTTCAAAGCAGATGGCCATGCAGACAGCAGGCAAAGGGTAAAATATTGAAGTTTTAATAGAGAACCTGTGACCATAATATGGGAAAGTAACCACTCAGTTAATTTCAAATATTAATAGAAATGAATGTAAACTGGTTTTGCTTGGGTATTAGTAGTAGGATTGGTCTATTCAGTCATCTTATATCATGCCGTAACTAATTAACTAAATTCCCACTAAATCCTCGGACCCAAGGAATCAGCAATCATCATCAGTATTTAAAGGCGTTTGTTTTATAGCTACATGTTTTTGAACTCAGAATGACTTTCTTCATACTCTTTGGGAAGCTTACATTTTGTAGTATATAAAATTTCACAAATATTGACTGTTCTGTAGTCAGATGGTGGTGGAAATCATCACTCCCTCGGTGCTGTTCATACCGGTCCTTCCATGATAGAAGTCCTCATATTAGACAGCACCGAGGGAGTGATAATTTCCACCAACATCCTCATAGATCATGAGCAGTCTATTTCTATATTATTAATTATTGTTATTGTTATCATTTGTTATTATTATTATTATTATTATTATTATGATCATCATCATCATTATTATTATTATTATCATTATTATCATTATTAGCATGATACAGGCCAAAGCAGGTATTCCCCCCCCCCCAGTCTCTGTAAATTTACATATTGAATAAAATGACATTAAATAGTGAGATACAAATGCAATAAATTACATTACTCTTCAAATGGTTTAAAACTGGTGATCAGTGATTTAAAAAAAGGATACATGTGACCCGCCGCCTCAAAATCACCAATAAGTCGCCAAATTTCATTTTGTTTTATAGCTCATTTGAAAGTAGAGATTCTCAGCTTTTCAATGGTACATGACTCATCCAAATTGGTACACAATAACCCCCTCAAAAACACATTAGATAATTAGGAATCAATAACCTCCGTTCAGAGAAAAGAGCCTTTGAAGTTCGGAAAAGAGCGCACCTCCTCTGCGCTCTTTTGTTTGTGAGGGAGCACAGGAGGGTATTGAATAGTCCATGGCAAACTGGTATGAAGGGATTATCAGATTAGGCTAAAATTTGACACAACTTGGGATTAGGCCCTATTCTTTATTTTCTCCCCAAATCAGTTCATTACCTTGATGAATTTTTGGCTAAGATGGCAATGAAGGAATGCGTTCTAACGCTCTTTTGTTTGTGAGGGAGCACAGGAGGGTATCGAATAGTCCATGGCAAACTGGTATGAAGGGATTATCAGTTTAGGCTAAAATTTGACACAACTTGGGATTAGGCCCTATTCTTTATTTTCTCCCCAAATCAGTTCATTACCTTGATGAATTTTTGGCTAAGATGGCAATGAAGGAATGTATAATAAAAGCGTTCTAACGCTCCAAGATGCTGTCAAGTTGTGTCAAGAGAAAATTAGGAGTCATTTTAAAATGATTAAAATATTATTTCTGGGGCGAATTACGATCCCAAACTTTCAGACATGATAGAATGATAATGAAACTCCCCATTTCTATTAAAAAAAAACCAAGAAATAGACCAATCCAACCAAAAGGATGTTTCTTGGTCTTTTTCTCAGTTGTGATGCGTGCGACTTTTTGATGGTTTCGAGCCGGCTCGTCACATAATTATTATGTCACTTTTAAGGACCAGAAAGTGTTGATGAACGTGAAATTTTGAAAACTCACACT
This sequence comes from Echinometra lucunter, assembly GCA_029962745.1. Taxonomy (NCBI): domain Eukaryota; kingdom Metazoa; phylum Echinodermata; class Echinoidea; order Camarodonta; family Echinometridae; genus Echinometra; species Echinometra lucunter. The sequence continues at coordinate 2,380 of JAPZVO010001180.1, read as the reverse complement.
TTTTATTGATAATTTTCATAAAATCCATCCAAAACTGAACCAAATCCTTCAAATTCACCTAAATTAAAAATGCAAAAGCGCCCTCGTGACCAGCTCGGTCGCTTTGCTCGGTCGGTCGCCAAATACTCTTAAAGTGATTACACAATGGTAAAAAAATATTTTGATATATGATCAAGAATAGAATTCTAAGAAACATTACATTAAAAATATGATGATTGTTATGGACTCAGTCACTCAATCATCAGACTTCCACATTTCAAATTCCCGTTGTTGCAATGAAGAGACTTTAGAACAGGCGTGTAATGAGATTCATGTTGCCTTCTTTAATCTCTTGTAGTAACAGAAGTAGCAAATAGCTAAAGCACCATTCAACAACTGAGTTGATTAACCCTGTAAGCAAACAAACAAGAAAGCATTCATGAGAAATACTCTTGTGGAGTGTTACACAGTGTATGCATGTATATGCTCAATAAACCCATATAAATTGTAAAAAACAATGAGTGTCCTTGTCATTCTTTTTGTTGTTAACATTACATATTTATCTCTTAAAGCTTCCTCATATAGAGTAAATATAATGTGCTGAGGTTACAAAGCACTATTCTCAATTTCTCCTAAAACTGCTTATAAATGTATTTCTAACAATACTCCACATAATTCCAAGTTACAAGTTTGGTCCATTTTAACTTGCATATGTTCACAAACATCAATGTATTTTTATCATGCAAATGCTGGGCTTGCATCTTTAACAATCTCCAAACGACAAAGCTGGGCTAAGGAATTGTGAGATAATATGAATGACCAATTACTGGTATTTCTTTTAGCCATACTACAAATATATCTGCTTAAACGATGTATAATAGCATTATAACAAAATTGCATGAAACGCCTAGAATTCAAGTCTCCATAGGTGGCGAATCACACTGAATCTTGGAGGAAATATCACTCCGCGGCTATCATTGCGAGTGAGATGGTTGCTATGGAACCCCTAATCCAAAAATATAGTTCCTCTTTACAAGCACTGTACGCAAATTACATTAATATCTCCGCACGTTTGAACCTTCAACATATTTCTACATCAAGTAAATAACAATATCTGGCTTTCATCATTACTCTTTTCCAAGCCCAAACAAGTTACAAACAAATCACTTTCAGTTTCACTTGTTCACTGCTCGTGAACTTCTAGATATAAACGTAAGCTTACACTGTGACTGTGAATAAACGACGTGCCCCAAATTCATAATATATCACGTCATAAACTTAATGTAAAGAATCTAAGGACATACCTTCAGGTGTGGGATGAATCCCTTTGAAATTAATGAAGTTTGGAAGTCAAATTGAGCAAACTGCTAACCACAAATTTCTTAGCAAACTGCTGATGTGGTACAAAACGTGCAATCTCAGCAACTGCTCGTAGTTTCTTTTACCAGTCGCACTAAACAAAATAATAACTGTGATATCTACGATAACGTAAAGATTTAACTCGAGTTGAGTATCTAGTACATTTGCAATAATACCAATTTAGTCTAAATATCTTATTCATATTTGTGCCAAGATTTGTAAACAATAGTTAAACCATGACTATTATTCAAGATGATTAACTTCAACTGATATTAACCAAGTAGATGCATGCTTGCAATTTAACATTCGTTTAAACAAATTATTCAAAAGTCATGTTATCATGACATTCCGACCCCCCAAAAGCGACGGGACGTCACAAATCGATAAAATGTTTCTCCGTACAAATATTATTCACAGTTCCAAAGGAAGTCTATATGCAATCTCTCAAGCGATTTAACAGTCCTTCAATGTTGTAATCTTCCGTTTGAAATGTCCGTTGAATTATAAAAAAAAAACACTGTTGTATAGACCTTCACTGACAAACAAGATCTATGATGAATTTTCAGTTTTAGTCACTTAAATCATCGCGCTCTGACCTTTTCATCAGAGAGACAAGTTTCGTCACCGGCTTCTTCGCAATTGTGCGATCAGCGGACTTGACATCCACGATTCTCACCAGATCGTCTTGCCCCGGGTAGCATTTCACGACCTCTGCCATCTTCCACGAACCACGAGCCTTACTGTCCCCAAGGACGAGAACTATATCACCTTCTTCTAGATTTTCTGTCGACTTTTGCCACTTGTTGCGTGGAGACAGTTTGTGAATGCAGTCCATCCATCTGCGCCAGAACCCGTCTACCATCGTCTTGCAGAGTTCCCGGCGCTTTCGCAGGTCTCCCCTGAACTCCTCACAAGGGATGTCAGGGCAGCTCAGATCTCCCCGACCAATGAGGAAATGGTTAGGTGTCAGAGGTGGTTGGTCAAGTGGTGATGCCGACATCGCAGTGAGCGGGCGACTGTTGATAAGCCCCGAGATTTGGCA
>JAPZVO010000118.1:0-87363 GCA_029962745.1 Echinometra lucunter | reverse complement strand
AATTCTACAGGTTTGACAGTACTTCTTGCTGTATAAACAGATTACCTTACCCATCAGCATAGGATATGACACCAAATCAAATCAACCTCAAATGATGCAGAATTATGGCAAAAAAGTGATTTTCAGGGCTATCTTGGATTTTTGTCCTGCGCACCTTTTTCTTGGATACAAGACCTTCAAAAAATTAGCCTTTCGTGTGGAGATGAATAGAAAAAAATATTAAGCACAATAATCCTTTTTAAAGCCTACTCCTATACTGAAACCCTATTCCTCCGTTTTCTTATGCTTTTGTACAGTTTCTATATTTTGATTTTCTTTTCATGTCATTCTTCTTATATTCTTTTCGCTATTGTAACTGAGATATTTCAGTCGTAACACTTAAGTCTTTATATTGCGAATCTACAATTTGCTATTATATATACAACAAAACTGAAATAGAATTGAAAGGCTTGTCATTACCTTTCGTCTTTTGTAGATATGATTTTATTCATATGTTTTTAGAATTATAAGCTATGTTTGAAATTATCCGAGTGATCCACTTTACAAGCTTTTCTTTTCACTGAATCCCTCCTTGATTTCCACACGACGTTTTCTTTTTAAAAATGAAACCCAAACATAGTTACGCTGTGTATATTCTTTGTTTTTATAATTCAAGTCATTAGATTATTGTACAATGACTTACAATTATGTTTGATTTCTTTATTGCTTTTATTGGAAATGGAAATGAATTGAATTGAATTTATCAAGCGCCCTCCCCCCCCCCAAAAAAAAAGAAAAAAAAAAAAAAAGAAAAATGAAATATGCATTTTCAGCTCCTTTGGTCGTATATCGGAAACTCGTAGAAAGCTCTTGACACTCATAACGAGGTCTTGATATCTCGTTGATAGATCGGTACAAGTCGTATGCAGGTCATCACAACTCATACCAAACTCGGTGTGACTCGTATTGCGCTCTGTTAACTCGTATCGTGCTCGGTTTACTCGTACAGCTATCGAAGTAAACTCGATGTTGAGTCGTAAGATCACTTGTGCATACCTCATGAAATTAGTAAATTTCGTGCGAGTTGACGCGAGTTTACGCGAGTTTACGCGAGTTCACGCGAGTTTACGCGAGTTCAAGCTCGCCACAACTCTCCAACTCGGCTAAGTGGGAACCTTACATTACATTACGTTTTCACGAACTATCCCATTCAGGATAATGTAGCGCGCGCCGCTCCGTAATTTGTTAACGCGCATATATGTACAGTACATTTATCTACCGCACGCAGTTAAAAGTTGCGCACAATAAGCCACAGTGGGATAGTTCGTGATACCGAAAAAATCCATTAGGCTCACATTTTTTTCATGGTGATGTCATCTATGACGTATGGAGTCACAATCTTATTCTAAAATTTGTTGAGGTTGAAGATATCATTATGGACATCTTAAATCCGAGTAAAACTCAAATTTCGATAATTTTGGTGAAAAGGGCTACTTCGTGAAACCGGTGACGACATTTAACACAAAATCCTAATGAATATTCAATATTTCAAGCGCGTTTTTAGTGTTTTTCAGAAATGATTATGCCTTTAAAACGTTTGCGTTAAACAGGTGGCTCAGCCGATCTTCATCGTCCTCAACTCCTTCCAAGGGCTGTTCATCTTCCTACTCTACTGCGTCCGTAAACCTCATATCCGTAAGAGATGGGGGCTTACCTGCTTTGACAAGTTCCTTGAACGTGAAACAAGCACTTCTAGTGGTATTCAGAGCTCGACCGTCCCATCATCATCAGTTACTGCCATCAAGGGTATGCGTCCAGGAGCCTCGGATAACTACCTGTTGTCTGCCAAAGACGATCACCCAGATCCACTGTTCATGTTCAATCCGACTTATGATGTAGGTAAGATTAATGACGAGGTCAAGCCACCAATCAAAGATCTCCCAACTTCCAGCAAGGGACAAAATGACACAGATGGTGATGCCACAACAGCTGACGTCACGATGGCCATTTTCCCGTTCGACGCATCTGTCACAAAAGCCGCTGAAAGAGACGACACTACTTCCCCCACCGGCGATGATACTACTGTTAGTCTTCCTATGAATGCAGTGAAAATCACCAAAGAAATTGGGAAAAGTGAAGATGTTGCCGCTTCCAGTAGTGATGATGCCGTCAGCCTTCTTATGGATTATGCCGAGGTCACAAAGCCCACTGAGAGAGGTGATGACGTTGCTTCTATCAACGATGATGCTGCCTCCAATCTTACTAAGGATGCACCGGAGGTCAGCGAAGGGAATTAGACCAGCGACGTAGATGGAAAGTGGCATTATCGACATGGCTACTAAGAGTGTAGGAGTTGATGATACTGATAGCACTAATAGTAGGCTATTAAGCTTCATGTTTCTAAGACATAGCACCCATTTGAGTGTTGAAGGGTAATGGAAGCTATTAATTTTAAAGTGGATTTTTTTTTCTGTTAGAAATACTATACTATGTGTGGGTTATTAAAGGTGTATTACCCAGAAAAAAGACATCTTTTGTATATTTCTTATTTGCTGTACTCCAGTTCTGTTTATCGTGAATGATGTAGATAACTCATGTTGATAGTGGAAGTAGAAGTGTGCACAGTTTTACCTTGAGTCAGGTGATATTCTATGCAGGGGCAAGTCAAGCCGTACTTTATCAACCTCATCTAAGACGAATAATATTTACAATCATGGTATTAGGAAAATAAATCTACCAGAGCTGGAATCTTTATGAGATTTGGTGTGATACATGAAATGACACATTTGATGTTAATATGCTGTATTTTCATAACTACATAATACTTTGTAACGTATGGGGCACTGAATGTCCATGTCTGTAGTTTAAGTATTGCATTTTAACCATTGCTTCTAAGGGTATATTTTGTGTGATTGTGAATTTGCATGTTGATATGAATTTTCTATCACTGTGGCTCTTCGATTTATTTTATCTTTCCTATTGTTTATCCCAATCATTAAGGATTTGGGGGTATGTTGTACATACAGCATTATGTAATTCATTTAATTGGCCGCAATGAATTTTTAGCTATTACCATTGTCATCACCAGTTTTTGTACATATTTTTACATTGTGAAGTCATGAAAACATTTATTACATCAGTTAGATTTCTTTCTTTTTTTCAACACTGATGTATATTGATTCAAATGGTATCAATAGAACGGGGGAGGGGAAGTAGTTGAATGAAGACGCGTTAAAGCTTCTAAAAATTATGGAGAGAAATAATGAAGATAGATAAAAACTCGAAATTTGGTTGGTGGAGGTTATTTCCCTCCATAGGCAACTATACGGTCAAGCCAATTGCCCATCATTTAGTTTTTGTTCATGTTCGTTACATCAAATAAACACAGAATACCAGTACCAATGTGTAATTTGAGTATGTAGCTAGGCATATCACAATTACAATCGTAACTATGTCTATTTCTAAATCAGATATACATGTTTGTACGCAGAAAATATTCTGTTTGGGCTCTTTGACTCTAATATTGAATTGATACTGCTATCACTTTTGTCATTTCGTTACTGTACATGCTGTACGGAAACAGTTTAAGGTACTTGTCTGTTAAAGTCAAGTATCCCTGTCGGCCTTGACTCTTTAGGCCCGTGTATACCGGATGTCCCAGAAAAAGCGGAACGGTGGATTTTCATTACTTTACCTTCAGAAAGTAGATAATCTTTTTACTTTTGTAGGTAAAGCATCTTCTACCAAAGAGAATAATACCGAGATCATTAAAATTGGGGATTAAAGCAATTTTGATTCTATGTCCGTTTTTTTCGAATTCCGCATGTTTTTCGCGATAGTGGAGAGCAGAATTGTGTCGGGAATGGCCTTTCATATGGCATGTGTATGGCACGTTTTGTTGCAGATATGCATCAATGGACTTCCCTCAAACATCGTATTATGAAAGGCCATCCCGACACAAAGCTACTCTCATCAGTTGCCAAAAAAAAAAAAAAAATGAAAATGACCGTATATTAAGAAACGAGCATAGAATACAAATTACTTCACCAAATTCACTGATCTTGGTATCATTTTCTTCGGTAGACGATGCATTATCACCTGATGTAAAAAGATTATCTACTTTTTGAAGGTAAAGTACTGAAAATCCACCGTTCCGCTTTTTTCTGGGAACACCCGACTGTACTCGGGTATACCTGTATTCTAATCACAGTAACAAAAATTCAAAAGCATTGAGTTTTCATACGTTAGTACGCATATAATATGTTTAAATGCTGATGCCTTGTAATGTCATATCATTATTATGGAAGGGAAATTTTCACGGTACGCAGAATAGAAAAACGATTGACACACTTAAACAATATTACTACTCAGAAAAAAAAAATAATTCATTCGCATTAAAACGCAAAGAGAATAGTTTACTTATCGTAGACTTCACTGTATTGTAGCTGTTCTTAAATGCTCCTTTGTCCTCATAATCTGTTAACATCAAGACTGGAGCTGATAGGACGATGGGCACTGGCGTAGGTAGAGGGGGGGGGGCACAAGGGGCCATGGCCCCCTGATGATCGGCGAGCGAAAAAAAAAATTTTAAAAAAAAATTAAAAACTGTCATCGACTCCACTTCACAAAACTTACCATACCCCTACTCTGCGAAATGAAAATAAAACGTAAACATGCCCGACTTCTCATATAAGTAATATTGAATTTTAGTGTGCATAAATGCCATTTTCATTCACGAATATTCAAACATCTTCCTACTGTTGGAGGCGGGGAATCCCCACCCACACCCTCACCCCCCCCCCCCTCCCTCGGTGGCTTCGCTCCCTCGCATTGCCCCCTCCCCATATGCCACTTCTCTATAGTTTACCCCTAATACTGCATTTTAATGTGCAGAAAATGCCATTTTCAAGCACGAATATTTATTGATCTTATTACCGGCGTGGGATACCGTGGAAAGAGGATACCCCCCCCCCCCCCACACCCTCCTCCTCTATACCACTTTTCATATAGATTACCCCTAATACTGAATTTTGATGTGCAGAAAATGCCATTTTCATTCACGAATTTCCAAAAATCTCCCTACCGTGGGAGGGGGCCCTTCCCCCTCCACTGGGTCGCTTCGCTCCCTCGCCTCCCCCATATGTCACTTCTCATACAAGTTACCCCAAAAAGTGATTTTTGTAAGCAGAAAATGCCATTTTCATGCACGAATTTTCAATAATCTCCCTACCGTGGGAGGGGGGGATACCACACCCTCCACCCTATATGCCACTTATTATATAACTTACCCCTAATATTGAATTTAGCGTGCAGAAAATGACATTTTTAATGCACGAATTTTCAAACATCTCCCTACCGTAGGAGGGGGATACCCCCTCCCACACCCTACCCCCGCTCGGTCGCTTCGCTCCCTCGCCTTGCCCCCCCCCCTTGTTAAAAACTCCTGGTTACGCCAGTGACGATGGAAGCATTAAAAATGACAAGTAGGCCTATATTAGTATAACAATCGTTTATCCATGTATTACCCAGTCTAACAATGAACCGCTGACTTATCAATTATGTTTTCAAATAAAGGTAATGGTATATTGGGTATTTGGTACTCCTTCTTCAGCTCATTATTTGTCCTCGTTTGTTTTTGTTTCATTTCACAAGGAAGAGGAAGAAGGAAGAAGAAGAAGAAGAAGAAGAAGAAGAAGAAGAAGAAGAAGAAGAAGAAGAAGAAGAAGAAGAAATTTATTTATTTTATCATTCATGCCACACTACAAACTAACAAAGGTTTTACAGGGCACTTTGTGCAAGACATACGGGAAATAACACATGTTGATACATGATCAATACAATGGGCGGAATTTGCGATTCGCAAACCATTCAGCTATGGAAGACCTTTTGAGCATAGTGATTGGTCGAGAGACCAAAAAACGTGACGTTATGAATACGCTCTATTCCTTCAAAAACAATTGGAGGGATTAAATAAGAACGAGCTAATCAACTGAGCACCTCTTCTGTTTGTCACAGTCGGATTTACGTTGTGCTCTCATGAAGAAATCCTGAGTTCGATTCTTGTCGGGGATACGCTTGGGGTTGAGGTTTGGGAATTACTGGCAAATTTTTCCTTTGCTGAAATGAAACTAGGGTGAAACTTAGAGAAAAATACAAGTCTTTGTATCGTAGTTGTCTCTGAGTGGTTTGGGAATCGCACAATTCGCACGCGGGGTTGCTGAAATATGTACAATGTTCTGGTAGTTATGAAAACTTAGGCATGAATTCATAAGAGAATTGGTTTTTTTTTTATCCATGGCATTGAGTCTACGTCGGAGGTTGAAACCATGGTTTAGAATAGAACTCTTTCGTGAATTCGGGACATAGAACTCATCTATTGATACATGAAACGTGTGAAATCCTTAAGGGTGGAAAATTGGCCGTGTTCAACCAGTTTTGAATTCGGGTAATAAGAGCTGTCCAGTGAATATAGGCCGATAGCCATATTACCTGTCATATCGACGTGAATAATGGAGAAGCAGTTCATACAGAACTTTTGTCTAGCTTCTACGGTTCTATTATGAAACCAATTAGTTGAAACGCGAATCACTCTATGCAACGGTGTGTATGAGTATGTAATGGTGAGGGTGGGTGTGTGTAGGTATGGTTGGGTGAGGGTGTATATGTGTGCGTGTGTGTGTGTGTGTGTGTGAGAGAGAGAGAGAGAGAGAGAGAGCCCTTGTGTGTGATTTCGTGGTGGTTTTCCCAGCAGCTTGTTTTTTCGATGTAAGCTATCACTTTCAACAACAGTTTTCTCTATGTACGATACTGGGCCTTGTGTTTAATATCTCAGTACCCTCCTTATTTCGCAGTATTGAAAATTATAACATTATCAAAGAACCTGATCTCAGAGATGTCAAAGCTCCACGATCTTCTGGCACTGTTCCTCGAATAGCTCGGACATAATCCGAACAGGACCTCTAAAACATTGCTGGGGGGGGGGGGGGGGGTCTTTCAAGCATGTTTCAAAGAAACTTGAAAAACTGACACCAGCCGACTAATGCCAACATCAACGGAATTGCACAGGCTTTGTGGGTTTATGATCGGTTTGAGATCGGTCTGGCTGTGTGGCTGTAGGATATATCCCTGATAGCAGAGACTGGTAGAAAATACGTCATATTTACGTCTTATTTATGTCGTGCCATACGTCTTATTTACGTCTTATTACCACGTCTTTAAGACGAAACTTTGCACCAGCACAAGTCGTCAAATAAGACGTCATATTCTGACGTCATTTTAACGTCGTATTGGGTGAAATAAGACGTCTTTGAGACGTATTTAAGACCAAAGCAGAAGCCCTCAAACTGGTAAAATTCACGTCATTTTCCCGTCTTTTCACGACTTCTCTCACGTCTTTTTTACGTCATTGATTTACGTCTTAAAGATGTCAATTTGCAACAGTGGAAGACGTCATAGTAACGTCATATTTTGACGTAATTTCTACGTCTTATTGGTAAAAAGGAGACGTCTTTAAGACGTCCTTGGAGCTCTCAGACCGGTAAAAATCACGTCATTTTTACGTCTTTTCACGTCATGTCTTACATCTTTTTTACGTCATTTACTTATGTCTTAAAGACGTCAGTTTGCACCTGCACAAGACGTAAATAAGACGTCGTATTTTGACGTCACTTACACTCATTTACATCTTTAAGTAAATTACTCTTGGCTCTACAAATTGGCAACACTGATGACATCATACACGAGTAGCTTTACCATTCACTCTGTACATGAAATTTCACATTTTCTCAATTTCTTTGGAAGATACACATTTTCTAACCCCCACAGTCAATGTATTTTCTGAAGAATTGCTTTTTACATAACATAGGACCTAAATTGAGTATGGGAAGAGAAAATATGTAACTTCCAAAAAAATTAAGAGAATGTGACATTTCATGTACAAAGTAAATGGAGGGGTGCTAGCATATGAAGTCATCAGTGTTGCCAATTTGCTGAGGCGATAGCAATTTATTAGAAAATGTAAATGAGTGTAAGTGACGTCAAAATACGTTTAATTTTACGTCTTGTGCAGGTGCAAACTAATGTCTTTAAGACATAAGTAAATGACATATTCTTTTTTCTTTGACTGATTTTGCTCATTTTGCTTTTAAAATGCTTTTCAAATTCATCTCCTTTTATTGAAACAGTAAAACTTCTAGGGTTGTCTCTCCCTTTCATGATAGTACAAGACGTTGTAAAGACATACTTTAGATGTGATGTTTTACTCCTCACTTGTCATTTTAGGCACATACAGTTTTATGTATATCAGAGCAATCGTACAATGCCATCAAATACAGAAAAAAAAACTTTTAAAAATTATTTTCAAATGCCAAGACAAAAAGAATATTTAATGAATCTGACAGAAACATTGCACAGGATCGCATTTTCAAAACTTAGTACATGTGTCTTTCCTCAATTATAAAACTTTCTTCTACACTTCAAAAAGTGAAGGTACATAGAGAAGGAAAGGTATTACAAATTTTTGGTCTGTCTATAAAAAAATGGAAAGACTAAGAGGTTAAACTCAATCAGAACTAAGAATATAATAAATAATACAAACACCTGACTTGAGTATAACAAATTGCATTGACAAGGTTTATCACACACACATTATGATTATGAGCGAAATTGAAAAAGATAGACATCAGTATATTATTTGAATCTACAGAAATTAGAATTGAGAAATACAATAAAGAACAAGAGCCCCTGGCTTAGATAACACAAAGTATATGAATCCTCAACCACATCAAAATTTATGCCTATGCCATTGCCATAATTGAAAATGATATGGCACATTTATGTTGTTTATTTTCATTTTCATGTATACAAACAATGACATCTCTGACCTTGCGATTCCCTAATCTACACAGACCACTGTCCCTCCAATATGCATAAATGAGCGAAGTTTAAGTTGAACAGCACAGAGTTCATAAGTTATCGCAAGAAAAAGCAATCTTCATGTATATGACCTCTATAACCTTTGAACTTTACACCCTAAATCTTATCAGATCATTGTCCCTCCCATTTGCATCATGAGCCACATTTGAAGTTCACACGTCAAATGGCTGTGCAGTTATTGTGAGAACAAACCATTTCTATTTACATAAAGACCTCTATGACCTTTCAACTTTAAACTTGAGACCCCAAAATGTAATTAGATCATTGTCCCAACCATATGCATACATATACATAAGCCAAGTTTGTCCGCCAAATGGTTGAATTATTGCAAGAATGAACCATTTCTATGTACATAAAAACTTCTGTGACCTTTGACCTCTAAATCTTTGAGATCATTTTCTCTCCCTGTATCCCTGTATCCTTTCTGTGACATCCGTTGGTACGTACACGTACTTGATGACCCCTCAACATCTTTAACGGATGTGCAAGAGGCACTCGCCCTCGATCACTGCATCTGTCAGAACAATGTTTAATGGATATAATAATAATAATATTATCCTTTATATAGCGCCTAGTACATTTCTCAGAGACATTTCTAAACGCTTTACAGAAATATTATATATCATATATATATATATTTATAAGAGCATGTACTAGTAATTGAAACTTTACTCATATTGGCTAGATCACATTTTACCTTGAAAACGACATATCCACATCCATGTAATTATACATGCAATTTCAATTCATAAAGTACCTAATATGATTGAGCTTTACCGATTTCACTACATGTATTATAATCCTTGTAATAGAATACTGACAGGTCTACAGGACATCCATCAACTTACTGTTATCTAAAAGAATAATTTCAAAAAATATGGTGTGAGGTCAAGATGAGCAAACTGCTAACATTAAGAAGCCTATAGAAAGAACACACTCAGTAGTCGTATCTCAGTAAGAAAAGGATCCTTACCTATCAGTAATGAACTTTAAAGAAGAAAAGGTCCTCTTTGTACCCCTCTGCCTCTTCGAGTTGTATCTGACTGCCAATCAGGCCCCATCAGGTTCTTCATTATCTGGGTTACTCCATCCACAGTGTCTGCACATCCTCCTGAAGTGACTCACCTATGTGTAGGAGAGAAAGCAAGGAATCAAAGTTTGTTGCACTGTCATGTGAAAGGGACCAGTCATTAGTGCTTTCAAGATGACATTCACATCGTTTATTATGAATGGAAGTAGAAATACAGCAAAAATTACTTAATATTTAGAGCCCTCTAATTTGGTTTCATAAATAAATTAAGGCACATATTACTTTTACCTATGATTCACTAAAAGAATAAAGATTCCTTCTAGGTAACATACTTTCGGATACCAGTATTTCAGCTGTTGTTTATATCAAATTGTTACCAACATTCCTTCACTTTCTTTGTGCAATTTAACTGTTTATTTACTACTTTCTCACTATCTCAATTCTTTGTTAGGGTGCCCTATCTACGGGGACTGTCTCATGAACAATACATATTCTCAACTTCTAATCAGAAAAAGGAGCCTTTTTCATACTTAATACTTCATAATCATTTGCTGCACCAGGAAAGTTTGCAAAACAAAACATGCAGGTTTGTGCACAAGGGTGAGATATTGCACTTTGCATTTTGCACTGGTCAGAGCGCATGAACGATGGTTCTGCACTTATGTACATGAAGGTAATTGGGCAAGGAACTATGCCCTTTTCATTTTTCCAGAAATAAAACAGGGTTATTAGTTTGTATGATTTTTTTTTAATTTTCATTAAAACATGATACTAACTGTTTTCTCTTCTCAGGAATATGCTGAAGGACTCTGTCCAGCCCTTCTAAGTGCTCTTGCTTTAATAATGAAAGGAAGAGCTGGCTTGTTGTCAAGGAGCCTATGATGTACTTGAGCATCTTCCACCGCACCATTGTATTCCAGCCTCTCTAGAATGGCTTTCAGCAACTTTCTATTCTCCCTTAACTCTGACTTCACCTCCTCTATTTCTACACAAAAAGTTTCTGCTGAAACAGAATGAAATATTGTACGTTAACAATGTCACTTTGTTGTAATGGCAAACTTTCATGTCCAATAATACAGTCCAACACGTTAGTCTCTAAAGCATCGTTGTCTGGGGTCTAACAACAACTTCATTAAATCATATGGAGCATATGTACAGCCTTTTTTTTTTTTTTTTGTTGAAATGTTGAACAACGTTTGTGCATGCGCGTAGCTGTGCAATAACATCACAAAAGACACAACAATGGGGGCTTTGGAGCGGGCTTATTGGGGGAAAGGAGGGTCTTTGGAACAGGTTTCGGAACTACAAATGTTTGTGAAAACAGGGTCTTTGGAACAGTTCGCCTTCGCCAATTTTCACCGAAATGAAGCCCACTGTAACGGATTAATGCGAAACGGAACAGCAAAACGAAAATTTGAAATGGATTACTTTCTTGTTTTTTCTCGATAAGAAGAAAATGGTATGCTTTAGAACGGTTTTCTTTGTTCATTTTGTCAATAGGAAGAAAATGCTATATTTTGGTGGAACGGAAATTTGAGTGTAAAAATGAAGGTCTTCTCCAAAATATCCATCACGCATTATATACTGTGTGCCCCCCTACCCCCCCCCCCCGGCGATTTGGCTGACCTCAGATCATTTCAATCATGATCTAACCAGTGGCGTCAGACAAGGACACACACAAAATTCTGGCGAACCCATTCGGAATACGGGAAAGTAATCGGCACTTGCATTTGCATAGATCTATATAGATCTAGACTGTATATGCGAGATCCCGAACTTCCGGTTGACCTTTGGCGGAGAGAACAAAATACCCAAGTGCAGATGAAGTGATAAATCGGCATTATCGTGAAATACTTCACCAGCCTATTCACTGTCATTTATTTCATCAGTGCTGGTGACTTCTTTCCACTCCCATTTTATTTTTAATATGGCAGCATGGATATGCAACTTTTTGCCCTCCTATTTTCATTCTGATTTTACTGTTTTCCATTGAGATTTTTTATACCTTTACTTCTGTCACCTACTCGCTGCGGATCTTCTTTGTATCAATTTGAAATCAAATCAAACAGCCAACGAGGGGAGCCTTCAGACAGAAATTATATTTTCTTTCAGGTAATCCCTAGGCATTGGTTGTTGCTTATGTTATAATGTACGCTGTTATGTTTCCTTTGAAATTTGTTTGTCATGTCATTATACATCCTGGAAATTGAGTAAACATAAACATGAACTTTGTACATGTGCAATGCGAGCGCACATGCGAGAAGAGAGGTGATGTATTTCACAATAAAGGCCAATAAATCATCGTTTGGGGTAAGTTCTAAGTTATCAAAACAAAGAAGTGGGAAAAAAAAACATCGGCCTTGATGTGAAATACGTCACTTCTCTTCTCGCATGTGCGCTCAAAAGTCTAGACGTCTGTTAGTAGAGTTATGAAAGTGGAAAGAAGTCACCAGCTGTGACCAGCACTGACGAAATAAACAGCAGTGAATGGGCTGGTGACTTATTTCACGATAATGCCAAAACATCAACCAAACATTCAATTTTACAATGTCACTTTTGCAGCTGAGAGAATTCAGCATAATCAACATCGCGATTTTTGCAGCGGGTTAACCATTTGCTTCCTATGCCCGATTGAGATGTAGTCGTACCATGTCATGTGTAACAGCAAGGAGCTTCAAACAGTTTGAAGCTCCTTGGTAACAGTTAGATCTACTAGTACTACTCAGATCACAGCCCAATCGTGATATAAGTCCCCTCTCAGTCTCTCATTCAGTGTGTATGAACACACACACACGTGTGAGGGTGATGAGGTGGAAGGAAGTCCTGGCGGCTAGCCAGGCTATGTAAGTTACAATAAACCGTATCGGCTACTGTGTCTATGCATGGTACATGCATGTGCAAGCGTTCGGGCTGCCGCATTAACTGTGCAAGGTGAATGAGGGGGACTTGGATCACGATTATACCCATAATTATCTACAGAAAAAATGCATTCATACCTGTCGTAAGCCAGAAATCCAGTCATCTGTCCAACGTCTGATTCATCCGACCGTACGTGTACAAACACTGATGGAAATACGTGTACAAAAACTGATGGAAATAGGTCTACGCATGCGGTGTACATGCAACATGATGACTTACACGAGACATTCTTATGCATACTGCTAGCAACGCCTCGACCAAATCAGGATTCGGGCCGGGGCCATGATCCGGGGTAACTCGGTCTTGGGGCTGACTGTTGTCCCGGGCTCCCGGCATTCTCTATCACCTGAATTTAACCTGAACCCTAATTCTAAACCCTTCCCTAAATCTAACCCTAAAAACTTCATGAAATTTTCAGTCACGGTAGGACAATTCGGTCAGCGTATTCACAGTAGGGCCGAGTTGTCCCCTTGTCTGAGTTGTTGATAACCCGACTCGCGTTGAGTGCTACCCATAGGTGCTACCACAGCCACAGATAAATGAGATGATGGAGTGTTCCATGAAGAGTCACGTCAGTGATTTTCACCTACTAATTTCCTCTCAGCCAATCAGATGTAAGGATTTTTAGTAGCTTATAACAGTTGTCAATAAAAATCATTGACAAAACTCTTCATGGAACGCTTATTTCGGGTACAAATTAAAAATTTCTCCTTTGAATTAATATCATGTCTTAAAAATGCAAGAAGTTTATAATGGTTATAGTTATTGATAATGATATAATGATAATTACCAATAGCAATAATATTGATAATTAATGATATTGATTAATCAATACTAGGCCTATTAATTAATTAGGCCTACTGATGATATTGATAATGATTTTTATTTTTTATTATAACAAAAGTATTGGACAAGCCATAGGAAATTGGTAGGGCCTAGCAATAGGCCTATAATGGATGTGAAAAATAACGTAAAGAACACGTCATATTGTGGTCTTTAAAAAGCTGTTAAAAAGTGGGAAATAAAATGACGTAAAAACCCCGTCTTATTCTGGTCTTAGAGAAGACGTAATAAAGTGGTAAATAGTCGACGTAAAATATACATCATATTTTGGTCAAACAAAAAGTGGGGAAATATTGGTCATAAAAAAGACGTTATTTTGCCGTCGCAAAATAGTCGTCTATACGACGTATGACGTGTGGACCAGTTTGAGACCATTTTATGACGTCTTAAAGACGTACGTCTGCTATCAGGGTAATATAGTAAATCTTACTCTGGATCGTTTTTTAGTCATTTCAAAATACCCTTAAGATTCGACCATCTAAGTCATTACCTGCCTGATTGTTAGCCCCATGAATCTCTAAACAGACATTTTCAGACGTCCCTTAAAGTATTAATCAATTTTCCTTAAAGAGAAAGTTGAACCCTAACAAAGTCGAAAACTGATTTGTGAGCTTTCTCATTATTTTCAAAACAGTTTGAAAGAATATCATAGAAACAAAAAAATCCTACGAGCATGCACTTCAAATGCCCTCATATTAACATATGAAGAAACAAAAATGAAATGGTGGACGGAACTTTCGTGGCACATACATATGTGTGAGGTTGCAAATACATATTATTATTTGTGTACAGCGCTTGTGACTCTGCAAAGTTGAGTTATAATCCAGATGATATTCCAAAATATTACAGTATATATACCGGTAACAGTAATGCAGTAAAAAGCCAATTTATTGTAGAGAAATGATGAGAAACGAAAATGCAAGAGGCTCGGAAACCATAAAGATAAAGCTGATGTCACTTTATTATTAGAAGAATAAAAAGAAATAAATTTGTCTAGTGTTGCGACTTTTAAAAATCGCACTAACTGCTCTGGCTTTCAAAGAAAAAGTCAATAAATATTATTTCCTTAGAGGCTGGGCGAATAGTAACATAAATCGCAACCAAACAAACAGTAAAACCAAACTGCCTAAAACCAACATCGTCACCAATACTCCCAATACAATTCCTGTACCCAATCCATCTCCGAAAAGCCCCACCCACTCATGGACTTGCACCCCAATACCAGTCAGCCAATCAGATAACAGCCCAAACAAATATAATAGAGCACATGCTGAACCGCAGCCTACATCTCCCTAAATATTTGAGTTCGTGTAATTTACGATGAGGGAACTCGGGCAGCGTCTTATGTCTGGTAAAAATGATGTCCTAATGTCAGCAATACTCAGACAGATCCTTATGCGTTACATTAACAGTTTTCACCCTTATTAGCAAACCCTCTAAATGAATAAACTAGCCTCCTATATCCTATTGCAATAACGCCCCCTTAACACAGACCCTATTTTCATGCTTGGAACTATGTTGCACGACGACACCGAAAGCCCTTGCGGAATGAAACAACTGGTTCAGTGAGCAGCGGCAAGATTCACATAGCCATCTGATTTAGTTTTTACGTCCATTTTCGCACATTTTCATTCATTTTCATAATTTTCAAATTTCGTCCAGAAAGTGCGTGACTAATGGCACATCTCCTAGTCAATTCGTCTTTTGTCAATCAGTTTCAAAATTAGTTCGATCAATTTCATTATTTTGTCAAAGTTAAATAAATTTCGTCATCTGCGGCTGCTAACGCAAGATTGCATAAATGAATTTTGTCATTTTGGCAATCGATTTCGTTAGAGTGTCACTCAAACTTGTCACTCTATAGTATTTTATTTTTGATTTGGTAAGTTTCGACTCTTCTGTTTTACGGGTTTCTCGGTATTTCCTTGGGAAATTAAAGAAAAAGATTTATGAAAAACTTTATTTTGCTTAGGTTGCTTATACTACCTGGACTGTAAATGAAGCTGCCATGGTGAAATTTACACTACTGTGTTAATTATACCAAGGTACTTTATTTGGTCTTGTCAGACACGTCAATGAACTAACGATAGACAATAGGTGTGTTTACATGACCCTGAAAATATCTACCAATACATCTTTTTCTTTTTTTTTTACAGTTTTAACAATTTATTATTGAAATCTTTATCAGATTATTTGCCACCAATTACACCCCCCCCCCCAAAAAAAAAAAAAAAAAAAATTACAATACTCAAGATTAGTCTTCATCGATTTCACCTGAGAGTGAATGAGAATCCTATTGGTTAGGCCTGCTAAGGTCGGAAAGCTATAATTTGTTCTACGTCTAGAACATTGTGAGCTTAGTGAAAGGGCACTTGTATATTTTTTCTTACAGGCAATGTTTAGACCCGCTTCAAGACAGAAATATTTTTTCCAGGTTTTTATATTTCTCCTGACAAAATTTGGTTTTTGCACACTCTTATAAATGTGTGCCAGTTGGAACCCTTTTTTGTCCGTTTCTAGAACCTCCAGAAAAAAAGAGTTTTGTAAAGGGTTTTTTTTTTTTTCCACATCTTTAAGAACCCCAAAAGGTTCCTTATACAACCAGAAATGGTTCTAAACCACTTAGAGAACCTTTATAGGCTATTAATGGTTCTTTGAAGAACCTATAAAGGTTCCAAATATGGGACGAGAAAAGGTTCTTAGCAGCTCCATTTTTATGGCAGTAAGAAGAAGAAACTGTTTTAGGGGCTATTTGACAAAGGAACGTTTTCCAGTTTTATGTTTGATAATCTAGAGTCAAGTCATGCAACTTCCTCCTGCTAACAAATTATAGTAAGTAAGTTAAAGGGGTAAAAAATCAGCCCGACAAGTATTTTTTAATGAGATGGAAGGCCTAAGTAACTTTAAGGGGTCAACTTTGATAAGGAAAATGGGGTGGCTATTTCGGGACAGGTTCCTAGCCTAACATTTTTCTATCCGGAAACGGATTTAGATTCCTTAAACCAGACTTTGCTCCGAAAGAATGCTCGTGAGGTAAAGATTTTCTTTTAAATAACCAACTCGTGTTTTATTCGTTAGTGTTAAATAAGATACATTGAATCCTGTGCATCTTTTGAGGTCCAAATTAATCTATTTATCTGCTTCATAATGAGAGGGAAATAAATGTGTTTGAAATTGTATTCATAATCATTACACTATGAAAACAACGCCACTTTCTTATAAAAAAAAAAAACATAAATTTTGTAAGGGCAATATATCGCTCGTGTACAAATTTGAATACATTTTGAAAATATCCCGGTAATCCTGCTTCAGAAAATAGCCTACAAATTATCAAAGGAATGGGCTATTTTAAAATAAAATGAAAATGCACCTGTCTAGACTGATGGGAGGCTGTCCCCAAATTGTCCAATCCTTTCTCTCTCGTTTTACTCATACATTAGAGCACTTGAATTTCCTTCGACCATTTACGTCACTGATAATCATCATACGGAGAAGCGGTTTACAATGCTATAGGTCCCCCCCCCCCCCCCCCCAATTTCAGAGCTTCATGAATAGACGTTCAAGTTTGAACGATATTCTTCTACTTTCATTGTTCATTTTCATTCTTTAAGTATTCAATTTTTTTTATATCATTTCTTTTGAATTTCATTTCATTCAATTAAGAGAGAAATTCATTCAATTTAACGACGCGAAGTTGTCGTTCAATTTAGCGCCAGGTAGATAGACGTTCAGTTTCGTCCCAAATATCATTTTCAATTTCATTTAAAGGCACACACCTTCGCACTTTGAGCGTTCGTATTCAGTTAACAATTTTAAAAAGTTTTGTAGTTCAGTATATATTCTTACCGCATTTTCACGCCATATTCACCCTTTTCACTGTGATCAGTTATAGCATTTCCTTTTCATTTTGAAAATTTTATTTTGAACGTTTATTTTAAGTATCATTTTTCCCTTTCTAATCTTTTTTTTCCATTCTCAGTTATTTCCTAACCGTATAGGATATAACACTTACACAACGGTTATAAGTAATAATTATTATTTTTTTACATGCTTTGATAACGGTTTGTCCGAGGAATGAGAAATTTCAATATAAGGCAAAGGCCACAGTAGTTTGCATAGGCCTAATTTCTTCAAACAGATCAAGAGTACAAAGAACATAAGTAGTAACGAAAAACACTGCCCAAATGCTATAAATGCTTGCCTGTTCGTGAGTTTGAATTCCTTGACGTTCATCAGGGCGGTGGTGGTAGGAATTTGAATGCATTTTACTTGCATTCTTAATTTGAACGCGCTTTTTACACGTTTATGTGAGAAAATCATGAATTCGCATGCTAAGAAAATTAAACTCAGTGATCTTACTAAACCCCTCAAAACAAGTTTTGCAATTCAAGTTTAAGTGGGGCTATATCTCTTGTTGCTTTGTAATCATACCTGAATATGGTATCATTAAAAAGCATGACCATCACTCTCTGCAATGATGTGCAATTTGCCATGTAATCATGGAATGCACAGTTCTTCTGAATATAGGGCAAAGTCAAAAGTGGAAAGTTGCAAAATGCATTGTTCTTGACACAGCAGTCTCCATTTTTGAAGATTCAATGAGTTTTGATCATGCTGAGATGGGAGTTAATGGTGTATGTTCTTTACTTTAAAGGATGAAATGTGTTTGCATGATGTTCAGGTGGTCATTGGTGTTGATCACATGAATGTTATCCCCTATGGTTGGAAAATAAAATTTGCCTTGAATACTGTTTGTGGCCGTACAGCTGCTGTATGGTCATTTTTAAAGCCAGAGCGAACTGGCACCCTTGTATGGGATTTTGAAATAGCGCCCTCTCAGTCCTAAACTACTGATTTTGTCCCCTTTTTGCTCTCAGCATGCCATATCCTGATCAATGAGAGCTTTATATTTTTAGTAACATCTGTTAAAATGTATTTGTATTCATACTAAGGAAATTCACGAGAAGCCACACAAGAAATAATGTTTCTAAGAGTCTCTGGTTTTGAGTAGCTGTAAGTTGACGATGTTGTAATTACATCATAATAAGGGTCAGTTCATTGTTGCTTTAAGATGTAAAGATCCATCAAATTTCATGAAGGCCCAAGCAACAGGCCAACTCCAAGCAGTTAGGTGTACCCTTAAACCATATGTGGCTCGGTTTGAGATGAGTGCAAGTACGATATCAAATCTTCAGGAAAAGTTGCTTGAAACTGGAGAAGGTAAAGACAGGATGAGGAGTAGGTGTCCAGAAAAGACATACCTACTAGCAGATCAGTATATTACACTGCCTGCATCATCAGTATATTACACTGCCTGCATCAAGGAATCAAAGGCTATGTACAGAGAAATCTCTTTGACGGATTTGCAAGGCAATTTGGCAAAAAATCGTCAGATCATACAATCAGGAACTGGCTCCATGCAACCAGCTTGCGGGCTTGAAAAGATGCAGTGATAGTGGCAATAGTACTAGCTGGCTTCCACCGTAATGCCCGTATATGCACTGGTGTCTTGAACATTTGTCATTTGACACAACTTGGAGGTGTAGCAAATCTGTTTTCATTTTTTTGATGCCAGATTCTATCCCGGGAAGCTGATCGGCATAATCAAGGTCTGGCAAAGCCCTAGCAAACGGACAAGAGATATATTATCCTGCATATTTGGATTGCAGAACTTTTTTGAGGGGTTTAGATAGCTTTTTGATTGTTGATCCCGGTGATCATTCGAATTTGCTCGAAAGTGAATGATCGCATCGTTAAATCGGATGCAGTTATGAAGAAATTGGGCGGGAAAATAAAAGAAAATGTGGATTTTTCTTACGTTTGCATAAGTCCCGTCCGTCTATTACGTTTGAACAAAAGGGAGACTCAAATCAGTATGGATACATCACACTTCTGAATGGTTTTGCAAAGGAAATCACTGTTTCGTTTTTATTTTATGGTTTGACTGTGATGACATTGGATGACGATGGATTATTAATAATCACAGTTATCATCATTCTTGATATTGTTGTTGTTGCTGTTTTTGCTGCAAATAAAGGGTAATATGGATTATGTTTTTTTTCCAAACGAAATGAAAAGTAAATGAAAAAGGATACGCAGTTTTCAGAATTTTTCAAGATGTTGGTCATAATTGAAAATTAAGTTATTTAAAAATATATGAGACAGTTTAATGAAAGTTTGATCTTCTAAGGGGGATATTAATTAGAGTATTAACTGGAACAATCTCTGTTATCATGATACGCATAAATTTGAATAGATTAGTAGCCCGTTTCCTGTAATTATTATTTTCATTTTGTGAATGCCAAGGACATCTAATTGATGAAAGATGCAGTAAAATTACTAATGACATACTTTTCTACACTTTCTAATCGTTTGTTACGATTGGACTATAGAAAGAATAACTACGATGTGCCACTCAACCTTTCAAATGGATAGTGATCGCCTATTGTGTTTTGAGTCCTCCGTCTGTCCAAACTTGGACGAGAGGGACTTATGACGTCCGTTTCGAAAATCCCTATTTCTTTGATCGAATCAGACGGGGCCTTCACTGACTGTTAGAGAAATAGGTATAGTTTCATAATCTACAATGACTTTTCATAATGCAAAATGATTTCTTTGAAAATCACTACTTCTAGGTCGATCACAATTTTTATTTATTCATTTTTTTTGGGGGGGGGGGACATACAGTACAGTACAGTACAGTAAGCATATTCAACGACGATCGGAAACCTCGTTGTTATAGTTCATATCACAGCATCCAGGGGCATCTTTTGGTTTAACCCATAACATTATACAGTCATTGGATCAAATTCCCTACAGACACTTTCAGCCTTCGAGGTTTCATATGTTCTCGTTTGTAAAGAAAATGTAAGCCGAAGAACTGGCGATTAACAGGCAAATACCTTGATTTGATTTTTTTTAACCTAATTGAAAGCCATGAGGCATTGCAATCCTTTGTGCATTATATCTTTCATAAGTAATATTGATTTTCACTTGAACGTGAAAATCAGTGAAGGCAAAATAGAGGAACTATCAAAGGTCGTAGGTATTTTAAAATCTTATATTCCAATGACAGGTTTTTCATACAAGCTTTGAGCGCTAGCGCTTTATAATACATATATTCATTATTCTACCATGCACACAAAGGTCTACATAGAGCCAAATGAAAACCCTAGCCACGCTGGTGTACCCCCTTCGAGATTTTGTCTTGACTATTCAATTTTCTTTCATAATACTTCCTCTACCATGACACTATTGTCAGTGCATAATGGCTCTCTTCAAATTATGGATATGATTATGCTAAGAGTAATCCCCTTCTCCCATGTTTTCCCCTTTAGTCTGGGAGCTCGTCGTGAATAGTCGCCTAAATCAGGCCCATTGGCTCTGGCATCTTAATACTTAGCCCAGCTGATTTATTGTCAGCCTGGTTTCTAGCCCCACACAAACCTCGAAACAGACCATTTTCAGAGGTATCTGATATTTTATCATAATTAATTATTACGTTTTCCTCTTTCAAACGAATGGTAAATTCCGACAAAATTATTTCTAGGCTTCCTTGTTGTGATACCAGTTTGGAAGCAGGCTCATAGAAAATGCCCCGTACAAACCATTTCATTCGAATATCCACATTGTACTGTACTCGACCCAGGTGAAGTAAATGGGGACCTGGTAGGGATTTAAAGTCAGGATGATTATGCTCCAGGATTGTGGAGCGCTTAAAGACTTGATAAAGTACGTGTTAGGCGCTATTTCAAGCAAGTGTAATCATATTGTATAGAATATACCTGTATCCAAAAACTTTAAAAGGTAGACTAAAAAACCTTTATGCCATCTGTATGAAAGGTTACGTGTACGTAATTCTCCAAATTCTATTGTCCGAAAATGGAAACTCTTTTTGCCCAATTGATCGTGGGCCCGGCAGCCACTGAGCAGCGCCAGATCGACGTTGCTCTATCCCTTTCAATTCTTGAACGCCAAAGAAGGTAGCAGCAACTCCCATCTTTTAACGTCTTTTGGTGTGACGCGGCCCGATTGTGAGGCGGACGCTCTACCTACTGAGCCAACACATCGGTTGATTATCCTTGTATAGCGCTTGTCACTTTTCTCACAGTTCATTTATATCAAATTCTGATGATGATTCCAAAAATGTTGCAATATAAACCAATAATCATACTTCATAATCAACCCGTTGTAAGCGACTTCAGAAAGAATTTATCATGTTTATTCTACAAGTGCAGTATCTCCTTACCTGCAGACTATAATTCAGATTTATCCTCAATGGGCCCATTTACCTAATATTGATGGAGGAAGCGCTGAAGGCTACACATCACAAAAAAATTACCGAAAAGACCAATTTCTTTCTATCGGGAAACGTGTATCAGATCCCCTTAAAAAAACAAGCACAAATATCTTAAGACCAGGCTTTGCTCCCCCAAATGTACGTCATGTTAATAGAATTCCTGTTCAAATTCGAATCACTTTCGATAACTGAAGTGTTTTATTCACTTGGAAGTTGGCTTTAAGTGATCATTTAGGAATTACCCTTGGAATCTTATTGCTTTTTAACCAAATAAACTTTGTCAGCTCTATAAAACCATTCCCATTTACCATCTTAACCTGATTAAAGAGATATACTAGATGAGCCTGCTAGGAATCCGGCCTATGTTACCACTGTGCTGAAATTAACAAATACTTGGGTTAATTACTTAAATACGTTTCTGTGGGTTTTATTGGTTACATGAGTTTGCTTTGTGGTCGCATATCCAAATTATTTTTTGAATGTTCTCTTTATTTTTGCTCACATACTTCCTGCTTGCTCATGCAGCGTTGAAAAGTGGACTCAGATTCCTCTTTGATCACTGTAATTTTCTCCGTCATGGGAAAACGACTAATCTGTGCCGAGAACAATCGAGATATCACAATCATCACTGCTTGCTGTGAAAACGGTTCTTTGTCGACATTGCAGAAATGAGCATGTAATGCTGGTAGCAAAGATTCCTGACTACCGTCAAAAGTGAGATGCCTAGTTAACCATCCTGAAGTTATTTATAACAGCGATTACTTCAAAGAGAAAGGTAAGATGATTCAAATGTTTAGATTGTAAATATGTCATGTGGAAGATTAAACCTAATGGACATTTGAGAATAGTACATTATGTGAACATTGAAAAGCGAGGCAGGCAAGCAGACCCCCCCCCCCCTCTCAAAATGTCTTCCAGGTATGTTTCTGCATGTTTATCTTACTTTTAATGAGTTCTCCAACAATGTATTTCAGTATGAAAAAGAGAACTAAATTAAAATCATTACCATGTGGATGGCAGAGTAATGATTTTGCAGCTCTGTGAATATGTTATCTTGTACTATAATTCATATACCAAATTACTCAAATATTTTCAATCCCCATCGTGGTACCAGTGTTCCAAGGTAGCCCTCGCTCTACAACAAACACTTGGGGGGGGGGGCTGCTGACCCCCCCCCCCTCCCCACTTAAAAAAAAATGGCCAAGGGTTTGTTGTTATTGTTATTGTTGTTTAATTATTGTTTGTATCTGTTAAACATTGCTTGCATCGCATTGTCTTCAATATCTAGCCGAGTGGACCAATTTTTATTCTGTTATAGTTCATTTTCCTTGATGACCTTTTCCCTCTTTTTGTTTGTCAGCAGTTGGGTCTGTTCTTTTTGTTATAGCGCAGCCCCCCCCCCCCCCCCCATAAACATGGCTCATTGCACCACTGAGTTAAACACAGAAAAATAAAATTAGTTCGATAAAGGCTTTTTGCCCAGGCTTTTTTACCCAGCGAGTGCTTTTAAGAAATTTCAGAAGAAATAAGTGTAGATAGCTATGCCCGGAGCTATGCTTAGTCACGTTTTATTCACGTTGGGTGTATTTTTGTGTGTGCTAGTGTGTTTTTTTTAATCAGTTAAACAATAAAGACAGATTCTTAAACAGGTCTTTACCTCTCCGTTTCTGATTTTACTTGACTCTTTGAAACTGGTTACATGATAGCAAGAATGCCAATCTGACCATTATATCGAGAAGGTTCCAGTGCAAGGGTTTGAAACAGTTATATAAGCCAGCAATTCATGCAAATGATAATTATGATTATGATAATTGAAAGTAAGTTGCTGACCTAATTTGTGCAGCAAATATCCTCATTAAACAAATGCAAATGAATATTAAAATGTTAGAAGCTTAGAAGGGTAAAAGTTTAGTTAAAGTTGACATCCCCAATACAAACGTATTATATTTTAGAGGTATTCGTTTATTAGACTCTCATTCTAAAATAATTAAAGGAGACTATAGATCTGTCATTTATCATAATTCTGAATATCAAGTGACAACATTTGTTTTTTCTTTGTTGTGTATCATTAACTATTCTCAGAAAGAAATGATATTACTCTGACCCAGGACTGCAATGGAAAACCGTTGCAAACATAAATTAGATTTGTTTATGGGACTACTTATTGCAGTTGCTATAATTAACGAGAGGTCGCGATTACAATGTTACACATTTGATCTAATATCTTCGAAATAGACATACCCAGCGTCCATGATATACCAGGGCCGCGGAACGTTGTTTGGAGTGGGGGGGGGGGGGGGGGCTGAAACCTTAAAACGGGGGTGGGGGGTCGGATGGCAGAGCCTTGGTTTTCCGAGCTTTTGAGCAATCAAAAATTAAGTTTTTTTAAAATAATTTATAGGTTTTTGATTTTATCCTTATTTTTGTTTTAGCCAAAATTGTGCGTGTGCCCCCACTTACGCGGCCGCTGTATAGTTTATTACTTCCTTTGTTAAAGGTGTTCATTCAACTTTATCACCTGTTTATTCTACATAAGGAAACAATCCGTAACTCTTCAAACGAAATATAGCAAAGCGGGTTACCACTGATCTGTAAACAGACCTCTAAGAAACTAAAGTTCAAATAAGACTAATAAGGATGATATCGATGATGAAGAAGGCGATAAAGATGATGTTAATAACAATGATATCGTAATAATGATAAAACATGTAATGATGATGATGGTAGTAATACTGATAATGATTATCATCATCTTCATAATGATAATGATGATGATGATATCATACAAATGATAATTACATCAGGAATAATTATAAAAGGTAATAAGAGTAATAACAAAAGTAGTATCGACAATTTTGAATTATGATAACTTTATTAATGATGATTATGATGGCAATGATGGTGTTAAGAATAAGTACTATAATAACGTAAATGATAATTTTCTAAACTTCCTAGTTAACAGAAAACTCATGTAAGCATGGTAAGGGACTCCTGTTGCGTTTCATGGTGCAGTTTTGCTTTCACACTTTGGGAGATGAAATGTGTTGTAACTGACATTTTGTGAAACCATTATTCTGTTTGAGTTCCATTACTACAGCAAGTTTATCAATTTTCCATTCTATTTTGCAGAGGCGTCGATCCATTTTTCGGATTGGGGGGGGGGGGGGGGCAAGACGACCAAGCGGAGATGAACCCACGGCTATTGATCGTATATATATATATATATATATATATATATATACTTATTTTTACACACACACACCCTCACATATATGTATGTATACATATATATATATATATATATATATATATATATATATATATATAGGCCTATATCAACGTGAAGCATTTTCAATTTGAGGAAATTACGCAACTTGTTATGTGAACCATCCTGATTTTTTTTTTCAATTTTGCGAGCGAGGGGGCAAAAAATAAATTTCTTGTTATGAGGGAAGGGTTTAGTTATAATATAGGCATAAATGATACCTAATATATATATATATATATATATATATATATGTATATATATATATATACATATATAAATATATATATATATATGGTTACCTCGCTACCAAATATGAACTCTATTTTGTCACATCGCTGGTGCATTGTTGCTGTCCCCAAACCACTCTGTTTTTTTTAGTATTACGAGCCAGCGAAGCGAGCGAGGAAGCACACACTCTTTTATGGTAGATGTAGTAAACCCTTCGGCAAATTACGCTGTGAGCCAATGAAACATCTACATTTTCTATTCGGTCTCATCTCACCGAATTCGTTTGCTTTTCAAAACCATTAATATGAAACGAGCGAGCGCAGCGGCGAGGAAAAATATACCCTTTTCCATATGATAGAAGTGTTATTTCGTCATCATAATAATGTGATAAAAATGTGATATGCGCTATACAAGAACGGAATATCATTATTATTATCATTATCATCAGAATAAACCTGTCATGCCTGTATGATATCTCAGTAATACATCAAATCACCTGTGTGCCGAATATGAAACTGTTTTAGCTACCTCGCTTGCAGTCCGAATCCATTCTCTTTCTACCATAGCGAGTAAAGCCAACGACCGATCCCGGCAAAATTATATGGATTCGTCCTAAAATCTTTGTCAACCACCTTGCTGCCCAAATATAATAATATTTTGGAATCTCGCTGCCATGATAAGCTACTTGCTGCCCGAAATCATCTTGTATCTAGCTTTTACCAGTGAGAGTAGCGAGTGAGTTAACGAAAAATATGTTTTTGTTTTGCGGGGTTTTTTTTAATCCAGGCCGTTATCTCCTGAAAGTTTATTTATTTTTAGGTCAACTGGCCGCTCGATTTCTAGGAGTGATATCTTGTTTGGTTATAGTACTTTCTATGAGTAGAAGAATAGTATAACATTAGATAGAAACACAAGATGCAAACCGATTTCCTTTCATAACAATAGTAATTAGCATTCGGCATTAGTTAAGATACTTAAATGCGAGCGAGCTCTTCCCAGTGTCCCATTTCTTTTTTTTTTTTTTCCTTGTTTTACGCTTTCATTTCACTTCCTCCCTTCCTTTTCCTTTCTTTTCTCTTTCTTTTTTCTTTTTCCTTTTTTCTTTTTTTTTTGGTCGGGAAATTATTGGGGGGGCAAAATGATATCTTTGCCCCCCCCCTTCGAAATTTTCTTTGGGTGGGCAACTGCCCCCCCCCCCGGATCGACGCCTCTGCTATTTTGACATAATCATTACAAACATGCTTACAATGGGGCATTTATGTAAAAGAGAAATAAACGGGCTTTTGAATGATATACTTTAAGAGTAATGGAATGTGCTAAAAAGAGATAGTGACGCTAGAGTCAATAGTTGCTTTAAGTTATTTAAAGGACGAAAGTAGCTGTCGATTTCATTTATCCATTGCAATGATAAACTGCTGTGTGAACCTTTGATGGTCAAATTTGCCCCAGTACAGCTGATTGCATGGGGGCCATATGTAATGTGATTAAGGAGCACCAAACTACAGTTAAATAGCGTATTTCTTTTTTATAGATTTATTTCAAAATGAGTTGTCGTATAGGCACTTATGAAATCAATCAATATATGACATCACTTTAGGGGCATCTGAAATGGCCTGTGACTTGACAATTCTAAACGGCCCAGTGGGACTTTGCATTAAAACATATAAATTTATTTTACTGAATACAATATTAAAACATATGTTACAATGTGTGCTGAACCCATTTACAGGAGCCATGGATAAGAATATAATAAACCCTGTCGGACACCTACACAATACAATCAACGATTTAAAACAAATTTTCCATATTTGTCAACACCGGGCAAGGATCTGGGAAGGAGATCAAGGGTGGCCATTTTTTTCACGACAGGAGGGGGGGGGGGGGGGGTGAGTTGACGACATTTTAGGAAGAGCAAACCCTAACTGTTACACCACTCCTCCCCGTCTTAATGAGAGCATATTTGTCTTCCCAGTAGGAGAAATTTGCATTTTATTCCCTCTTTTAGAAACTTATGTTCATTGGCATTCAAGCTAGAATTTTGTTGTTGAACTGTTTTTTTTTTCCTTTTGTTTTGGAACCTCTCATTTTCGAGATTAGCCTACTTCCTACATAGACGCTTGACATCCTCATCTAAACATTCACATTTTTTCTCCCCGTTTGGTCTTAATGGAGTTTAAGCACCAAAAATCACTTTTTTCTTAAACAAATTTGTTCGACTTCTTTTAGGAGGACCCCTAAGTTTCAATGGAAATCCTTATATTCGTTCCTGAAGTGCTTATCCCATTCGTTGCTTAGGCCCTATTAGAAGTTCGTATACTCTTGCTCTCGCAGACAAATAAGAACATCACTAAAGGTTCCCCCCATTGCATGTAAGTTAACGTTCCATGACCACTAACAATGAATAGGAGTAATAGGTGCTGACGTAGATTCTAAAAGGAAGTTCCGCTTTTTACGTGCGATTTATACCAATCATATCATCAACCTACAAAGCATTGACATCAATAGTCTTTTTGAATAAGTGGTATAAAGGGTATGGCTTAGTCCGAATAGTCACGTTGTCACGTTTTGAGTACTTTCGTCGATACACCTCCTCTAAACTCCGAAGTGATGGGTTACGTGACCTAACGTAACGTTAATGATAATAATAATAATAATAATGATGATAATGATGATGATAATAATGATAATGATAATGATAATAATAATAATAATAATAATAATAATAATAATAATAATAATAATGATGATAATAATAATAATAATTAAATAAGAAATACAGGAGAAAAGAGAATAGGAGAGATAAATGGTAAGACGGAGAAATACATTAGGAAAGAGAATGCAATATGAATAAAACCTTTCCAATTCCTTTTTTTGTATTCTGGCATGTGTCTTTTTTTAAGTTTAGATGCATATCCATTTGATTCCTGATAAGTGCCTTTTTGCTTTCTAATGAGGGCCATTTCTCCTTATGATAAGCGATCCCAACCCTCGAATCTGATAAGTGTCCCTTTTCACTTATAATGGGCGTCCAGTTTGACTATGAGAGGTGCCCCTTTCCAGTGCCCCAGTTCTGTTGTGAGTATTTCACTTCCCTATCTGAGTGCCCCTTTTAGATCTGATACATATCGCTTTTACGTCTAATAAGCGCCTATTTTCTTTATAGTGTCTTCCCCCTCTTTTTATTATTGCTTTTCACTTCTGGAAAGTGACTAGTCTGAAAATAGCCTTTACATCTAGCTTCAAAGAATCAGTGAAATTTTATATAATAACTGACTCTTGTTATTGAGATACCTTGTGAATCAGTGGGGCGGGGCGTGGGACTATAGATAGGGGCAGAACGCCCAAAACTTTAACATGAACGAACGGTGCCCCTACAAGCAATGAGAATATTTTTTCCTCTTTTTTCCAAGGCTCGCTCTGTACGTTTGCTCACACTCACGTATCTCAGCCAAGGCATAAGTTTGCTGTAACCATAAAGTCTTATCTATCTTCTTTTTTTGCTCTGAGTCGATATGACACCTCAAAATGCATTGAAATTTGGAAACCTACCAGGTCAATGGATAAAAATAATAATGATATAGTCCGGCAGCCAAACCCGGATTTTAGGCCTAAGGTTGCATTTGAATGTTATAGTGTTTTTTTTAATTGATATCGACTGTTCAGACCTTCTATTTTAACAATCCACGTGCTGGAGCTCTGTCAGCATTGAGCAATTTGAGATATAGGCGAAAATCCAAAATGACCGCTGGCGGCCATCTTGGATTTTGAGTTTACCTGCTTTAAACATTCCTAGAATGTTCAAAATTGGGAATTAAGGGTTTTTCGGGATGGAGAATCCAAATCTGAGGTTAGTTTAAGGATATGACTATGTTTCGATGTCTTGATATAAAATGGCAGCTAATTTTCAAGATGGCGCCCCCAGCAGTCTATTTGTACATGTACATATATGCAATATTGCATTGAAAATCTACGGTATCATTGTCTATCGTGGACTGAAAATTCTGCAAATCTCGGATGAGACCAATTACTGAAATTGTGTGTTTAGCACCACTTCATTGTTGGCTAAAGTTAATTAATCCATATTTAAGCCATCATAAGAGACAGGTCAATGTTCAAATGATTGTTTGCATATTAGATAATAACATGCATTTTAAGTGTATGCCTGCTTACCAGTTACGGAAAAAAGTACTCTTTTTATATTTTATGATATTTTCAAAGTTATATGATAATTTTCCCTACAAATATAGATATTGATGCTCATGGGTTTTGATTTGGGTTCGGGGGGATGACTGATGGCAAATATCCTCAGGCGGGGAGGAAAACGACTGGGAAAGGGTAAGAGATTAAAAAGTGAAGGATTGATTAAGGAATGGAGCACGTACAGAGATCAGAGCGTCACTAAATTTTGTGAATGGAGGGTATAATACCTATATTTGCTTACAGGTCTACTGCATTCTTAGTCTATTCTACCGTTCATCCCATTAGCCAAACAAAAACAGCCTTCAAATGATATTGAAGGGGTACATCCCCATTACTTGAATGGAATGTGTAAGCTTTCTAGTTTAGTTTACACTTTTTAAAATTATGAACCACCGCATTTTTATTTTGTGGATGAGCGAGTAATAAATAAACGGGGTTTTTTTTGTCATCAAAACACACTCTACAATGCACTAGGAATAAGATATTTGAATGATTTATAACATTTTCAGTACCTCTTATGCTTATGGTCTTATGTTTACAGTCCAAACCACTCTGTTTTTTGTAGATTACGTGTGAGCAAGGAAAATACACTTTTGATGATACAGTATTATTTCATGGTCAAAATATCACTATGGTCTGAAAGATGTTTTTATGGTATAGTCATCTCACTGCCAACTATGACTCTATTCTAGCACCTCGCTGGTCTAATCTTTTGCTGTTCTAAACCACCTTTCAAAATAATACGAGCGAGCCAAGGGAGATAAGAGAAAACACACGCTTGGCGAAAAAGTATTCCCCAACTGTTCTGTATTTAAATGCTATACGAGTGAGTGCAGCGAGTGAGGAAAACTTTACACTCCTTGATAGCCTCAAACTGTTGTATATTCGATCACCTAACTGCCAAATATGACGCTATTTGGCTCATCGCTTGCCATCCAAAACAATTCTGTTTCTATTTGAGCAAGCAAAACAAGCTACGGACTCATTTTCTTTCAGATGTAGATTTGCCTCCAAAATAATTATTGTGATGATGTACATCTTCCCACAGAATTTGAGGACAGACGGACACTTTGCTGCAAAAGCGTTATTATATTCAAACTTGTTGCTGAGGGAATAAGAGTGTATGACTCCTTTGAAATATCTTCTTTTTTTCAGATTTGATAGGTGAGTGTAGCAAGGAAGAGAACAATGGGTATTTAAAAATATACTGTGCTAAGAACAGAGTTTTGTATTGTCACTCCAATCTCATCATTCTAGTAATACATTTCATCGGCTTCCTCCATTCTCATAATTGGTGAGATAGGAATAGGCCATAGGTCACAGCCCTTTATCTCATGAAAAATCCATCTGTTTTAGCTCTTCTCGATATTTGACTTGACTCCTTGCACCTTCATTACGATCATTTTATGACAAGAAGAATAGTATAACATTAGATAGACAATTAGATGCAAATCAGTTTCATTTCATAAGGATATTAACATTACCGGCTTTGGTTAAGATACTTAAAATGCATGGCAGTGAGTAGAAGAAAAGTATACCATAAAAGAGAGGGAGAGAGAAACAAGTTGCAAACCGATCTAACCACAACTAGAGATACTTTAAAATGTGAGCTAGCGAAGCGAGTCAGTGCTGGAAAGTTTTTCGTTATCCTTTTTTCTTTGAAATTCTTTTTCTCCCCCATTTGCCCTTCCCTTTTATTATTTTTTTAATACTCTTAGGGAATTGCATGGGCTATGTCATTTCTGATGGTGAATTATTGGGGGCAGTGTTAATGCAGACCATCTTCCTACCAACAATATTGGGGGATATATCCCCATCCCCCTTCCCCAAATCGACACCCGTATTGTTGCTTAGACTATTTTTTTTTTTTTTTTTTTTTGTTGGCTACAGTATATTCTGCAATTTAAGCCTCATAAAAGCAGTAGTTTTAAGGAGAGCCATTCCTGAAATAGTGTTTAGCAATGCTGTCTGTTGGCTATAGTCGCTCCCTTTATTTTTGCTGGGGTTTATTTTGGCATGGTTTCATTTGATGACATGTAAAGGTAAATTGTTTGCTCTTTAATGAGTTCATTTGAATTCGTATATAATTATGTATATATCACTTTTATACGCGTAGATTAGAAAAATGAGATCAATAGCACATTTTAAATGGAAAATGTCGATATCTGAATGCTAACCACAATACGCATTTATGGGAATGTTATACCAATTATGGAAGAGAACCACACATTGCTTGTATATATTATATAAATATTGTATATTTTTTGTATCTTCAAGGTCAAGATATCACTTTATTTGAATACATTAACCTTGAAAAATCTAGCGTGGACTATGTAGAACTATTAAAGCTTCATGTCATCTCCAGTTTTCAAGATAGTTGCCCATAATGTAGGGTGTGAGTCACTATGTGTCCATAAATGTTGCAAAATGATGTTTATCTTCATTTTCACCATCATATTTTGACCAGATAACCTTCTGGAAGTGAAATTTCACTGAGGCTGCCCTGAAATATTGGAAAATGTATACAATATCACTAATTTTAATCATCCTACCAGTTGGGACTAATGGCGTAATTTGAAGGATGAATTTGCCAATTTAAAAAAAAAATCAAACTTTGAGGGGGCCCTGCGCCCAAACAGCAATGACTTTTGTCGTGATTCTTTCAGAAGTTAAAGAAAACGTGCAATAGATATATTACAAGTGAAAATATTGCATTTTGCTTGCTTTGTTTTTATGTTAAATGATAAATAAGGACTTTTCACCTTTTGACATTGCCTAGCTTATAGTGCATATTGCGGCCATCTCGAAAAATAGCCGCCATTTTATATCTAGAAAAAAAAAAATAGTAATATCCTCAAAATAACCTCAGATCTGGATTCTCCATCCCGAAAAACCATTATTTCCATTTTTTGAACATTCTTGGGATGTTTAAAGTAGGTAAACAGAAAATCCAAGATGGCCGCCAGCGGCCATTTTGGATTTTCACGTATATCTCAAATTGCTCAATGCTGACAGAGCTCCAGCATGTGGATTGTTGAAATAGAAGGTCTGAACAGTCGATATCAATTAAAAAAAACTATAACATTCCAATGCAATCTTACCCCCCATGGCTACCGGACTAATAGGGAAGAGCCCTAAAATAATCAAGTTCAAAAAATGTAAATACCATGGTATTCAGCAAAAAACAAAAACAAACAAACAAACAAACAAAAAAGCTCAGCGTTTGAGTATGTCATATAAAATTTTCCTGTTTGATGTTTGACAATGTATCAGTTTTTTTCCCTCTCGTTTCCTTTTAGACTGATTAATTCAGAACTCCAGACAGTCCGACAGTCTTTTGTTGTCTAGGCTTTTCAAATGGTAATTAAGCTTGTGGTCTTAGGGGATCATCCCCCGCTACTGAAAGTATGCCACTGGGGAGAGAAAATAATGTTGTCATTTAATAGGGATGGGATGGTGTGTGAGTGCGTGTGTGTTGGGAGGGGGTCACACAACCTTAACAGTGTAATACAACATTTGTATAGTTTGCATGAAATGCTGTAAGTCATAACGTAATGCGTCCAACTTTGTGAGAGAAAAGAGAAAAAAAGAGAGATTAAAAAAAAAAAATCTATATAATCATAAACTAAATAAGTCAGGTTTACAACAACGGATGCTTATCAGGAAAAAAAAAATGTTTCGGTTTTTTTTTTTTTTTCATTTCAGCATTTGGGTGAAATCTCAGGATTTGAACAGAAGGAGGAAAATGAAGGTTTATTTCGGGCAAACTAACTGGGTTGTCCTGCTTCTTCTTGTTCCTTGGATGACATCTTTTATACATTATGCAGTTGGCGGTAAGTAGGCCTAATGCCTGCTTTACATTTGGATTACTATTAGCGTACAGAGCCCGTATCCTGCCCATAACCCCCAATCCTTGCGGCCTCTGTGTGAAGGCAGGCGGCGACCGTAAGATTTCCGTACGGATTCACGGGCTCCGCAGCCTCTACGTTTTTGTATCAGGAGGAGTTATACACATTTGAAAATATCATGAGACCGTAGCCCGTATAAATCGTAGGCAGGATCAGTGGCGTAGGCAGGTTCTCACACCTGGGGGGGATGATTTGCCGTTTACGAGAAATCGAGGATAATTTCGTATACAGATACACACACACACACCCGCACCCCCCACAGCTCACACACACACACGCGCGCGCAAACACCCACCCACACACACACACACACACACACACGCACACATACACACCCACACCCGAATGCACAGACATAAACAGACAGGGCGGCGGAGCGTCTTTCAAAGTGGGCGGGCACTAGCGAAAAAGGGCACTTTGGGGGAAAAAGGGGGCCCTTACGAAAGCTGAACACGAGAAGGAAAATATACCCTTACATTCTATTAAACACACTTTTAAAGTGCATTTTGACATACTTTTGCAAGTCATGATAATAACTACTTTGCACTGTTATTGTATACTGCTCTGTCTTACTCCCTTGTGAGCGAGCGAAGCGAGCGAGCAAAAAATGCTAGGTATTTTTGCCGAAGGGCATGGTATTTTCAGTATATTTCGAGTGGCCTATAATGATATAGGCTCCCGGAAATTCATTTTATTCGTGTTCCATTATCATTGTAAATTTCTTCCATTTATTCTGTATATAGTTTTCCTTACAGTGACCAAGCTATAATGTTTAAATGCATTAGTGAGGTCTCATATCAGAGAAAATATTCAAATTGAATGGGGTTTTGAGCACAATACCATCAGGAACTTAGGAGAACATATAAGACTTTATGGTTACAACATACTTGACCAGCCTTGAGTACGAGCGAGCGTAGCGAGCGAGCTTTAGAAAGAAAAAGTGGAAAAATACCGCCCAATAAAGGGGAACCGTTCCTTCTAATTACAGTTGCGGGAAGCACTTGCCCGAATGGAAAAGGGACACTATCAGAAAACAAAAATGGCGCTAATTGCCCTTATCTTACATGAAAAGATGCAGAAATTGGACATACTAGAAAGGGAAATGGGCACTTATCAGAAGTAAATGAGGGCATGTATCAGATTTCAAATGGGGCACTTATCAGGGGTGAAAAGGGGCAATCTGCAGAAGAGAAATCGCACTTTGAAAAACGAAAAGAGGTAGTCAAAGGGGATAATAGTCACATTTTAAAAGGGACATTCATTTGAAGTGTAAGAGGCGCACTTCTCAGAAGGGAACAGAGCGCTATTAAAAGGGAAAGGCATAAAAGAGCGCATTTCTGTAGATTTTAAGAAGGGTAACTTATCTGAAACGAAAAGGGGCACTTATTAGAAAGCGAAAGGGCACTTGATCAACAAAGAAAATGGGCCCTTCTAAGATAAAAGAAGGGCACTGAACAGGTTTGAAAGACGGCATTTTTGCTGGGTAAAAAGGGGCACTTTTTGGATGCTCCGAAAAGGGGGGGGGAGACACTGTGCACCCCCCCCCCCCCCCCCGGGAGCGCCGCCTCTGTAAATTGAAGATCTACGCACCGTGACAAACGTATATAGAATATGGACTGTCACACACATTATTGCATATTTACATCACGCTATTTATCTTTTTTTTTTTAATTATGTTATTACACCACTTCAGAAAAACTGAGACGGCGCCGAAATTACCCAAAACTAATATGAATTACCCAAAACGGCGCCGAAATTACCCCAAAGTAATATAAATAACTACATAAATCAGAATAATGATCGATATAGTTATGATAGCAATCGCCATTTCAGTCACATTAACGATGATGATGATGATGATGATGATGATGATAACTATTATTGTTATCATAATTATGATAATCAATAATAATAATATTAATAAAAATAATAAGAAGAATGATAATAATAATAATAATAATAATATTTAGTAATGTATTATTATTATTATTATTATTATTATTATTATTATTATTATTATGTTTATTGCTCTTGTTGTTGTTGTTATAATGATAATGTAAGAAAACATCCTTCCCTAAAACCTGGGGGGGATGATTGTACATGTCATCCCCCCCACCTTGTGAGGTGGGGGGGGGGGATGCATACCCCTCATCCCCCCCGCTGTCTACGCCCCTGGGCAGGATCGCACAATCCCTGCACGGGCGTCGTATGGAACCCTCGCGACTGTACGGACACCGTGCATCCTCTGCACGGGTTCCGTACGATTTTCGTGGGCAGGCTGCGGATATTGCACGAATGCCGTACAGTTTCCGGGCAGACTTTGTACGGGCATCCCACGGCCTGCCCCAATTGGCCAATATAGGAAATATGGCACGATGACCGTAAATAATGTAAACGCAAACGCCGTAGCCCGTAGCCCCCTACGATGCCCGAAAAATTGCACGGGAAATCGTAAACCGATTAATTGCACGGCACCCGGGAAAATGTAAACTAGGCATTATTGAGCAAAATTCGTCTTCTGTAATTGCCCACAACGTCTATCGATTATAATTTCTCATCTACGCATGAATAATATGAATGTTAAAAAAATAGATTTCTCACATTTTCTTAAAATAATTACAAACATAGCCGTACGCAGCGGGGGGGGGGGGGGCAAGGGGGGGGGCCTTGCCAAGACCAACATTTTTTACTGAAAATTTTTATAAATTCCACCAAAGGTTGACACCAGATCCCTCACTTTCAGTTTTCAAAATGCAAAAGCACCCTCGTAACCAGCTCGGTCGCTTTGCTCCCTCGCCTGTGTGCTTCTTTGAAAATTTTACGTATTCTTGTCCCCCCCCCCCCCCCCCCCCCCGAAAAAAAAATTGCGTATGGCCCTGCTTACATCTGTGA
Organism: Echinometra lucunter; assembly: GCA_029962745.1. Classification (NCBI taxonomy): domain Eukaryota; kingdom Metazoa; phylum Echinodermata; class Echinoidea; order Camarodonta; family Echinometridae; genus Echinometra; species Echinometra lucunter. Next base: position 50,863 of record JAPZVO010000118.1, on the reverse strand, counting down.
AGAAGAATGTGTAACTGTTTTGAGGTTGTGACCTCTTTAACTCGGAAACAGAGGACCACAAAGCGTATATGACAGGCCGGACATGAGTAGTTTTTTTTTTTTTTTTTTTTAGTTTTTTTTTTTTTTAATATTTCCATCTTGTTACTGTGCAATGAGAAGGTGAAGAGCTCGAACAGCATGTTTAGAATTTCAGACCAAAACACAACCCCGGGTACAGCCTAAAAGGAAAGGAAGGCAGTGGTATATATTATTGAATACTTGCCACTGTGACACTGCTGTCCATGAAGGGGTAAGGTTGGGAGGGGGCATACATCTTACTAAAACATGTAAAAGGTTGAAACAAAAGTTCACCGGTCTGCTACATATGGGGCGGAAAATTGGAAATGTCTCTTATTGTCGTCTCCAATTCCAAGTTCATTTGCCCTTTCCTATTTTTCAATATAACAGTCTTTTTCCGTGTTATCTCTCCTTTCCACGGACCGGGGGTTTCATCTTAGCCCCCCCCCCCCCGACTCCGTAGCTACGGCATTGATTATTTCTTCAAAATAATGGGGGATGTGGCTTTGATATAAACGGGTTCTTTTATGAAATGGGGAAATGCATACACATTTTAAATCACAAAAAGTAAGCCTTTAACCTTTACAGACACAATGCAACCTGGAACCTATCGAGATAATTGACTCATCCACCAATAGAACCGAGACCAGTAATACAATTGTGACAGGGAAATGTTGAGAGAAACCAAATGAGACAAAGTATTGTTATTTTTATCTTGATAAGTGTAGTTGTTACATTGAATTTTGCCATTTTAGAACGCATAGAGACGTTAGATGTGATATGCGCCATACACATGATACAAGAACGGAATATTATCATTATTATTATTTTGTGAGGTAATCAAAGGTAAGATGTGTTGATACAAATATCATTCATGAAGTAATAAATATGACTTTCAAAAAACCCACGAAATTTACTTTATATGAATTGTAAACATAGTAAATGTTCGTTAACAAAGAAGCGACGACTCTTTGGGACTCCTCCTCAGTCGAATTCACCACCGATGGAAATCAAACAACTGGAACATCTTCAGGGGGTATTTCATAAAGCTGTTCGTAAAGTTACGCATGACTTTTTACTTTACGAACGACTTGAATTGAATTGAATTTATTTAGACAGTTAAAAAAAAAACATGTCTCGGGAAGACAGAAAAGGTGCTGCTATCAGGGCAATGACGATGAGCAATATATCATTGGAAAGTTTCTTTTGTTTTTCTTTTGTTTTTGTTTTTTTTTTTTTGCATATTTCAAATTCACTTGCGCTGATGTTCTACAACCACCAAAAAATGTGAGGACGTATAAGGTGGTAAAGTTGACTAAAAAGTGCCTTTTCCTGTGCTTCTCCCATTGAAATGGACTGACGATGAGCAATATATCATTGGGAAGTTTCTTTTGTTTTTCTTTTTTTTCTTTTTTTTTTTTGCATATTTCAAATTCACTTGCGCTGATGTTCTACAACCACCAAAAAATGTGAGGACGTATAAGGTGGTAAAGTTGACTAAAAAGTGCCTTTTCCTGTGCTTCTCCCATTGAAATGGACTGGTTCGGAAAAAATCATAATAATAATTTTATGACATCGGAAAAAACAGCATGTGCCGATGAAATAGAATGATTTGACACGTTAATTTTTAGATAATGCGGTTAAGGAATAGTAATACTTCTTAAAAAACGAGTGCGCCGACCCTTCAAAGTGTACAAGGGCAATAAAAATATGATTTTTCCACCAAAATATGGATCTGCACACTGTGTGAAAGTGTGATCAACAGACCATGTTGAGCAAATGAGATAACTTTTCCATATGAATGACCTGATAGAGGCGGGGCCTAATACTATTCCATAGACAAATGAAACAGTATAGACGAAAAGGTAGCACGCGAGGATTTGCCTCATTTGCATATAAGGTACAGCACCATCATTCAGTCCAAGCGTATTTAGGCTCCGCGCGTTCGCCGGGTAACATTTCATGGCCTCCCGGGCGCTCAATGTTTTTCTTGAGTTGAGGGCTAATTACCATAATGGTTGTGTCTATCGAGATGGTACTTGGAACGCATGCGTTATGCCAATGGACTTTCCACCATACACCATTTTACCAGCCTTTGTCGTTTTTAAACTTGTTTTCGGGAACTTGTGTCCTCGCCTCCAAGACGTGTCCGTGTGGTGTTAATTTTAACATGGAGACATTCTTCAAAAATCAATTGAATAGATAATGCCTTTAGAAGCGCCACACAGGGGTTGAACGGACTACAACGGACTACAACATAGATCTATGGACTCTAAAGATTTACCTGAAATTTCTCTTTTTGGAAACATCCCAGTGAATATTGTTTGCACTGATATATTTCAGGATTACATTGGATATATTCTGATCTGATTTTGAATTCATATCGTAATGCGTGGACAGGAAGAAATGAAGATAAAAAGTAGGAGGAAAGGAGCAGGTGGCGGGAAGGCATTGAACGCCACTCGTACTAAGAGAAACCCTCCCGAGAGTTCCCCGCGTGATAGCTCCAGCGAAGAATCAGAACATGACGCTGATCAACCAAGCGGATCAGTATGTGGACATGACGGATCTTCTCATTCAAACCCTCCCGCCAAGATCAAAGGGATTATGACGGACCAATTATTGAATGCACTGCGGTCTCCAACTGTAGTGAAAGTCATCGTCGATGCTATTTACAATACTGTCTACGAAAAGATTGTTAACGAACTACATGACAGTCTTCAGGTAGATATAGACTCCAAAATGAATCAAATTCATGAGCTAGATGAACATGTAAAAAAGCTAAAGAAAAACATTGTCGACATCAACGAAGTCATCGATGAGCAGGAGCAGTACAGTAGACGAAACTGCCTTAAATTCCACGGTGTGCCTGAAACAGCTGATGAAAACACGGACACAGTTATCATTGATCTCGTCAAAGAGAAGATGGGAATCGAATTGGACCCTATCGACATCGACCGCTCTCATCGGATCGCTCATCGAACTCCAAGGGACGGCAACGGTAGATATCCGCCGAAGGTCATCATCGTGAAGTTCACCAGATACAACCAGCGTGACAAGGTATATCGTGCATGGGTGAATCTGCGTCGGACAAACATCTACGTCCACGAGGACTTGACGGCGATACGATCCAAACTTCTCTACAAGGCGCGTATCCATGACAACGTAAAAAAGACATGGACGCATGATGGAAGAATCACAGCCCTAGTGAAAGACGGGAGGAAGATATCCATAAGAAGTGAGAAGGACATTGAAAACTGTAAGAATTCGAATTAAACTATTTTTTACTTAGCACTGTTTATTATTTTCATGGGGCCCAAATATCCGTGCATTTCCTGTAAGAAAACTGTAAAATCAAACGAGAATGCAATGTTATGCTGTGGATGTGAAAGATGGATACACCTATCTTGTTCTTCCTTGGGATTTGACTTTTTCAATTCTACTTCAGACTGGACTTGTGACCTCTGTCAGTTAAATGAATTACCAAATCACTATCATGATGACGAACTATTTATGGATGATCATCAATCAACTGATGATGATAACTTGCATGAACACTCTGATGATTATACCCATAATGATAATAATGAAAGTATTTATGATATTCTTAAGAAGTTTAAAGGAATTACCATTACACATTTGAATGTTTGCTCGTTGTTGAAAAATATTGATGAAATTCGGAATATTCTGGATAAAAATGAAATTCACATCCTTACATTGTGTGAAACTAGACTAGACCAATCTGTAACAAATGATGAAATCCATGTGAATGGATACAGAGTGGTTCGACGGGATGGGAACAGGAATGGAGGAGGAGTTCTTACTTATATTCATGAATCTTTGAATTATCATGTTGTGCAAGAATTACATGTAAATACTGAAGGACTTGAGTTGCTTTGTATACAAATTCAATTTTCTAAACAAAAACCGTTCATGTTGATACCTTGGTACAGGCCTCCTGATTCAAATATTCAAATATTTGATGCAATTGAAGAAGTTTTACAAAGTGTTGAAACACGCTTTATGGAATACATATTGATTGGTGACTTAAACTGTGACATGTTGTCCACAAACCCTTCAAGTCATACGAAACGTCTCTTAAGACTAGCGACAGAATATAATCTTACACAGTGTGTTAAACAAGCAACTCGAATCACTCAAGTATCGGAAACGCTCATTGATCATGTTTTTTCTTCTAATTGTGACAATGTTAAATACTGTGATGTAATACCACTCAGTTTAAGTGACCATTATATGATTGCCTTATCTTGGGGAAGAAGTAAGCCCATGTCTCCCCATAATCACTGTTACGTTTGTTCTAGAAATTTAAAGAAAATTGACATTACGAAGTTTGTTGAAGACATTGGAAAGGTATCATGGGACACTGTGCTATTGGAAACTGATACTGAACTCGCATACATAAACTGGATAAATAAACTTAGAGCAGTACTTGATAATCATGCTCCAATAAAAAGAAAAAGAGTTCGACGTAGAAAATCGCCATGGATGAATGATCAGATCTTGGCTTTAATACGTGAAAGGAATAGGATTAAAAAAACGGCAGATCATTCAAAATCTCAAAATGATTGGGATGATGGTAAAAGATCAAGAAATCATGTAACATCTAAAATAAGAACCGCAAAGCGTACTTATTTCACCGAAAGCATAAAGGCAAATCGGGGAAACTCCCCTTTAATGTGGAAATTATTGCGAGTTTTAATTCCTAGCAAAAACAAATCTACATCAATCAGGAAAATAATTCACAATGAAAGGGAATATGTTGGTGACATCAATATAGCAAGTGTCCTAAATGAGTACTTTTCTACTGTCGCCAAAACCCGTAAAGAAACTGTCATTTTTAAAAGTAATCCAGAACAATATGTTGAACAAGTACAGTCATCTTTCAGTTTTGAACTGACCACTTGTGAAAATGTTAAAAAAGTTTTGCTCGAAATCCCTAGTAAAAAGGCTACTGGTATTGATGACATTCCCTCCAGTATTTTAAAAGATTGTACTCCAAGTATTGTTGACTCTTTGACTCACATTATAAACTTATCTTTGAGGGATGGTCATGTACCCGAAGAGTGGAAAAGGGCTAGAATCACTCCGCTTTTCAAGGGTGGGGATGCAACTAGCCCAATGAATTATAGACCAATTTCGGTTTTACCCGTGTTATCGAAGGTTTTGGAAAAAATTGTCTTCAAACAAATGTATAAATACTTGAATGAATCGAACATTTTAGCGCATAATCAGTACGGGTTTCGACCAAATTTTTCAACTTGTCATGCTTTGTTGAATATGACAGAAGATCTAAATAAAGCAATTGATACAGGTCATGTCATTGGTTTAGTAACATTAGACCTGGAAAAGGCATTTGACATGGTATCCTAGGAAATCCTTTTAAAGAAAATGAAATGTTATGGTTTCGATGACACTGTTCTCAGGTGGATAAAGGATTATTTTTACCTTAGAAAACAGGTTACAACTATCAATGGAAATAGGTCGAAAGAATCTTTTGTAACATGCGGTGTGGCTCAAGGGAGCATTCTTGGCCCATTGATGTTTATTGTCTACATGAATGACATTCCTCGTGTCACCAAGTACAGCACAATGTCGCTTTATGCTGATGACACGTGTTTGTATTTAGCATCCAAAGACCCTATTCAGTTACAAACAATACTAAATTCTGACTTGCAGTCTATTCACAATTGGTTGTTGCATAACGAACTCTTGCTAAATGTTAAAAAGTGTAAGGTCATGTTATTAGGTACAAGACACAGACTAAAATCGTTTAGAGATGTTTTCTTTCATATAAATGGTCAACCATTGGAGGTTGTCGATGAATGCAAGTATTTAGGCATTATGATAGATAAACATTTGTCCTGGAAAGGCCAAATAGACAATGTCAAGTCTAAATTGCTTCGAAGTTTTTTTATGCTCAGAAGAGCAAGACCGTACATTGATGAACAAACTGCGATGATCCTTTATCAAACAATGATACACCCGCATTTCGATTACTGCAACGTCATATGGATGCATCCAAACTCCCAACTGTTAAAAAGATTACAAATAATCCAGAACAGAGCCTTGCGTACTGTGTTACAAGTAGATTTGCAATATAATAGAGTTGAACTATTCAAGAGGATTAAGGTTGACTGTCTAAATGTTAAAATAAAAAAGGACTTAGTAACTCTAATTTTCAAACTTTTAAATAATCTAGCACCTGTTCTTATTTGTTCCAGACTATGTACCAAAACGAGCTCATATTCACTAAGAAATATTGAAAGAACCCTAGTTTTAGATAAACCCAACACAAATATTATGAAATTGAGTACACTGTATAATGCATCGCATATTTTCAATGAACTTCCTCAACTGGTCCGGAATGAAGTAACTCTTTCTTGTTTTACCCGAAGCATATCAAATTTATTTCCCATGACATTTTAGCTTTATCATTAAACGACACGTGTGTATATTCTTGGTGGTTTTTTTTTTTTTTTTTTTTTTTTTTTTTGGGGGGGGGGGGGGTTGCGTGTGTGTAATTAAGTTGTGAAATATGTTATTCTAATGTCACTTTGCTTTTATTATTCACTCATGTATAAATTTGTTTTTGTTGTTTTTATATTATTGTACGTATGTTCTACGGACTTGCTGAAAAACAGCCTGACGGCTGATAGCAGGTTTTTTACCGTATGTAAATAAATAAAAAACAAACAAACAGAACTATAATTAGCCGCTGAGGATTATTTGCAGTCTAGTGGAGAGAGAGAGACAGACAGACAGAGAGAGACAGAGACAGAGACAGAGAGAGGAGACAGACAGAGAGAGACAGAGAGAGAAAGAAAGAAAGACACACAGAGAGGGGGAGATAGATAGATAGATAGATAGATAGAGAGAGAGACAAAGAGAGATTGAGGAGGGGGTAACTAAAAACTGACAAGCGCCAGCTTGTGTTAGTAGGGCAGGAAGTTTTTAGATACGCACTTTGTTTTAAAGGAAATTCTTTTTATTTAGGATGCGAACCCCCCCCCCCCCCCCAAGTCACGTACAATCAGTAGAGCCAATAATCACACACATATTTCATTCACCCACAAACACACACCCACCCACACACGATTTTTCCCACTCCCGCTCCAGCATTATTTTATACTTTTTCTTCTCATCCATGGAATATGACCTATGTTATTAACTACCATGACTACAGAGAAAAGTGTAAAATAAGATTGATGGATTCTATGATTAGTCTGGAAACACGTAGTACAGGTTTATATTGTTTTAAGAATATTTATTCTTGGCATTAGGAAATGGTCCTTGAGAGAATTATCTTCGGTTTTTCTCATGAAAATTCATACCTTAACAAATATATTTGTTTTCATTTGTTCAAATATGCCACTCTGATTTATTTTACACACAAGTATTTTATTGCAATATTTATATCCATAACTCTCTCTTTATATACTGTGCTTGTATTCAATATTGATGTTCTTTATCAACACCGTTTGTACCATAAAAAGGAATTATATTACGATGGAGAAAGAAAAACACAAGGACAAAAAGTGTGAGACAGATTGAGGGAGCCATAATATTCTGGTTACAACCTTTTATAACATATGAAGACTCGTTTTGCTGAAAAATATCCAATTTCTATTTTTCAATAAACTTATTGGATTTTGCAATTTAAAAATTCAAGGCTGAATTTTTTTTTATTGCGCCGACTGAACCATAAAAAATATGAAAAGTGTTAAAATCTAATTAGGTCAAACAATAGTTTTTAAGTAATTGCTACTATTAGACTAAATTGTAACTAACTTAAGTTATAGAACTGCCAAATTAGATCTCGATCAGTGCTGTTAGATTAGCTCTAACACTAACACTACAGTTAGATTAAATCTAAGCTAAACCTATCTAACTCTTTTCTTACGTTTATTTATACACCAGAAACAGAATTTACCAATATTCTGCATGCAGACTGCACCACAAATCCCCCCAAAGCCCTAGTGGCTTTTGAAAAGTGACATCTTCGCATTTCATACGTGCTCACTCATGCTAGACAGTTAAATTCGTCTGTTTAGAAGAGTTTTTTTTTTTAAACTATTTTTAACTTTTTTTAAACTTTCTCTAACAGTGTCTAATTTGTTGGGTGGCCAGCGGAGCCAGTTAGCGTACCACTACCGAGATCTAACTGTTAGAGAATGAAGCTTTTGGTCTAACGTTAGTAACAGTTACACTGTGTAGTCTCGATCTGGCTCCACTGTAAATTAAAGACAAAAAAGTAAAAAACAAAATTAAAAAAAAAAAGTAGGGTCTAAAAAACGTTTAAAACCTCCAAACAGACGGATTTTTCTAGCAGTTAGACATAGATATAACTAGATCTAACTAGTCTAATAAAACTTCAACGAAACATGTTTAGCAAAATGATCTGGCAGGAGTGTTCCTTACTAGCTTAGTCTCAGCGGAAAATTGTATACTTTGTGAAATTCTACCCGCAGTCGAGAACAAGATGCAAGATCTCGAAAAGAACCGCTGGCACTACACGTGCATTTCCTCTGCGATCCGGACGTTGGCATCTTCCTAGACATCATTAGAATTCGACTATAATGTTATGCATGAAAAATATAGGCTGAGATATTGTAGACCTATATCACATGGAGTTAAGATCTATGACCTATAATCACGCACGTACACGTACATCGTCGATCGTAAAAAGCAGCGAAAAAAAGTAACTTTTCGCAAAAGTATCTATTGCGTCAAAGGCAAAGGCAAGTTCGATAGACACGACCATTTATGTAATTAGCCCTCAACTCACCTGGGAAGAAAATACGCCTCCCGCCCTTCCGGGCACAGTTTCATGAAAGTTGTGACTCACAGACAATTTCAGTAAAATCCTTGATTTGATTAGGTGAGAAGCACTGATCACTCAGATCTGTGATCACTGACTGTTACTATGGTAACTGTCAGTGACATGGTAGAAGTGGCGGTCATCAAAATACCCTATGGGTCTATCAAATATCGAAATTATGTATTTGGTGTAGGGATAATATGTCAGCAAAATACACCATGGGCCTATTATAGGATATCAGATATTATTTGGTCACCTCGCTTGCCGAACTGGTTTGCTTTCCCAAACCATCCTGTATTCATAGCGTAAGAGCGAGCGCAGCGAACGAGAAATAAGAAAAGAAAAGGGGGAAAAAAGAGAAAGTGTTATTTCGTCATCAAAATACACTATAAGATCTCTGAATAATACATTTGATCATCTATATCGGTCGAATATGATTCTATCTGGGCACCTGGTGTGCCGTCCGAAACATTGCTGTTTCTACGAGCGAGCGAATCGAGCGACTGACAAAAAATATTCTTTCGAACGTAGATTCGTCATCAGAATACACTAAATGATTCATGTAATGCACATCTTCCTGTAGAATTCCAGGATAGTTGGACACCTCTCTGCCAAAATGTTATATTCGGGCTTCTCGATGCTGGAGTTTTGAGGTGCTTGCTGCCCGAAACCATCTTGCTTCTAGATTTTATGAGCGAGCAAAGGGGACGAATGACAAAAAAGAAGAATTTTGTATACTGAGAAGAAGTTATAGTGTATTTGTTTTATTCCTTTCTCATAATTTGAGTAATGTACATTTCATTGGCATCTTCCCTTCTCATAATGGGAAGAGGCTATTGGTCACAGGCCATTATCTCCTGAAAATTCATCTCTTTCAATCTTTAGATCAACTTGCCGCTCGAATTCTTGCAGTTATATTACTAAAATTCTATTAGTAGAAGAATAGTAAAACAGTAGCTACAGACAAATCAAGGTGCGTGTCAAATAACCTTTACTAGAATATCAGTCTAAGTGGAAGAAAGCAGGCTGTCAGTCTAAATGGTAAATTATCACAATTTGGTAAAGTAACAATCGGTAAAGCGCAGGGTGGGGTCGTTGGCCCACCCTTCCTCCTATATATACCATTGACATTATTCAAAATGTCAATGCAGGTTTATTTAGTATTTTCGCAGATGATGTTACAATTTATACATACAAGTAAAAATGTGAAGGACGAGGAGTCCAAATTACAGATTTGCTTCAACGGCAGGGGTGTAGATAGGGGGGAGAGGGGATGTAGGTGTACAATCACCCCCCCCCCCAGATTTTTATGGAAAGAGAGAACAAAACTGTTATTATTATTATCATTATCATTATTGTTATTATTATCATTATTATTTTCGTTATTATTATCATTGATGTTATTATAGGTATAATGATTTTAATGGTCAATAATCTGTTTATTTATTGATTTATTCATTTGTTCATTAACAATGTTAATAATTCTAGACTTAAGTACATAAGGAAGTACTATTATTTTGTTCTAAATAATGTAGCGGTAATCCATGGGTGTCGATCCCTAAGGGATATATCCCCACCAAAAAAAAAATGAATAAATAAAAATTTTAAGATAAAAGTATAGACCTCTCTATGTTAATGTTAACAAATTAACTGCAATGAGTCAAGCAGCATGACCTAAAATATAAGAATTTCCAGGAGATTATCGCAAATATGATTAATCGCCTGTTCCTATCATACCAAATATGAGAAATGCCGCTAAAATGCACGTTAGCACTGTTTCATGAAATCATGAGAATGGATAACAATACAAAGAACCTGTTTTCAGTATTTTGAAAATTTCTTTTTTCCTCACTTGCTACGCTCGCTCATAAAACCTACATGATATTTTCGAGGAACAATCACTCTTGTTCCTGCAGCAACATAGTTTCGCAGCTATAGGTGTCCAGATATCCTTGATTCTCTTGGAAGATCAAGCATCACCAAAATCATCTACTAGTAGTTTATTTTGGTGGTAGTTTGCTTCAGTCGCTCATGGAAACAGAATGTTTTTTGGATGCGAAACGTCTAGTCGAATAGCGCCGTATTTGGCAATTAGGTGGTCATGATACACATATTAAGATATCTTTGAGGCGGATCAAACAATGTATTTTCTTCGCTCGCTGCGCTCACTTGAATTTTAGATACATGATAATTTCGAAATTAGGCAATTCGGAAATGCAAGCGAGTTAACCGAATATGTAATTTAGATATATTACAGGCCTACAGTATATTTTGAAGAAAAAATATTTTTTATCGTCAAAAGATGCCCATGATAATTATTTCATCTTTTCGAATTATTTCCTAGATACCTCATTCATTCTTCATGTTCTACATCTTACACTTCTAAATATTTCATTATTATACATTATGCAAAGAACTTCCCGTGCACACAAACATCCACACACTACCTCTCTTTCATTTTCCTTGCATATGATGTAGAGGGGATGATCCAAATCCCTCGAAAAGTCTCTCCTTTTAAATGATATACCATGCATTTATTAGATAGTATTTTTTTCTTTTCATTTCTATCGCCTTGCAGATGGAGAGGCACCTCTATTGGCTTGCCCAAATGTCACGTCTACTACGGATATAGGAGTCAATTCATCTTCCACTGTTGTGATCAATTCAACTGCAACTGATAATGTGGATACAGATCCAACTGTGATTTGTTCTCATACATCTGACGATACATTCCCGATTGGGGGCACCACTGTAAACTGTTCTTCTACAGATACTGCAGGAAACACTGGAAACTGTCTGCTCTTTGTTACTGTTAAAGGTAAAGTCATAACTGTTTTTACAAACCTCAAGATTTTTGAGAATGTTGACTTACAATAATTATGAAATTCCAGTTTGTTTTTAATTTGTTTTGCTTCTCTTAAATCTGGTTAGTTTTCTCATTTGTATCTCAAATCCTACGTATTTTAATCTTTTAATTATCATTTTTTGTATACGTGCGAGGTGGTAAAGAGATATTGCGCACCTCTTCTAATATCCATTATTTTCGAAATCTTATCTACATTCTAAAAAGGTTTCTGAATTGAAAAAATGAATCTTTTCGAAGCAACTAAAATATTTTGTTGTTCATGTTTTTTTTTTCATTTTATCTCTTTTTTCAGATGAGGAGCCACCTATGTTGACTTGCCCAAATGTCACGTCTACTACGGATATAGGACTCAATTCATCTTCCAATGTTTTGATTAATTCAGCTGCAACTGATAATGTGGATACAGATCCAACTTTGATTTGTTCTCATACGGCTAATGACATGTTCCTGATTGGGGATACCACTGTGAACTGTTCTTCTACAGATAATGCAGGAAACACCGGAACCTGTCTGCTCTTTGTTACTGTTATAGGTGAATTAAGTCATGACTGCTTTTTACAAACTTAAAGAGTTTCGAGAAACTTTCCTGATAATGATCATGAAGTTCCACTTTGCTTTTCCCTTTTTTTTTCTCTCTCTTTAAATCTGGATATTTTTTTTAAATTATTTTTATACATGCGAGATGTTAAGAAGATATTGCGCACCTCTTCTCCTGAGGTCAGGTTTATCAAAATCTTATCTACATTTTTAAAAGGTTTCTTGGTACAAATGAAGATGGGGAAACTGCAAAAATATCTTGTTACTTTGTTTCATTCTAAATTTCTTTCAGATGATCAGCCGCCTATGTTGACTTGCCCAAATGCCACGTCTACTACGGATACTGGACTCAATTTATCTTCCACTGTTGTGATTAATCCAACTGCACTTGATAATGTGTATACAGATCCAACTGTGATTTGTTCTCATACATCTGACGATACATTCCCGATTGGGGGCACCACTGTAAACTGTTCTTCTACAGATACTGCAGGAAACACTGGAACCTGTCTGCTCTTTGTTACTGTTAAAGGTAAAGTCATAATTGTTTTTACAAACTTCAAGATTTTTGAGAATGTTGACTTACAATAATTATGAAATTCCATTTTGATTTTATTATTTTTTTTTGTTTCTCTTGAATGTGGTTAGTTTTCTCATTTATGTCTCAAATCCTACGTATCTAAGTATTCTTTTAATTTTCACTTTTTGTATACCTGCGAGGTGGTAAAGAGATATTGCGCATCTCTTCTTATATGCAGTTTTTCGAAATCTTATCTACATTCTAGAAAGGTTTCTGGATTCAAAATGAATCTTTTCGAAACAACTGAAATATCTTGTTATTCATACTTTTGTCATTTTTTTTTCTTTTTCAGATGAGGAGCCACCTATGCTGACTTGCCCAAATGTCACGTCTACTACGGATATAGGACTCAATTCATCTTCCACTGTTTTGATCAATTTATCTGCAACTGATAACGTGGATACAGATCTAACTTTGATTTGTTCTCATACATCTAATGACACGTTCCTGATTGGGGATGCCGCTGTGAACTGTTCTTCTACAGATAATGCAGGAAACACCGGGACCTGTCTGTTCATTGTTACTGTGAAAGGTAATACTGTTTCTATGGTTTAGGAGTTACTGGTCTTTCAAGAAAGTTTTATCCATTTTTCAGAGACCTCTGTTTTTCCCCTTGCATATGAGGTAGAGGGGATGATCCATATCCCTCGAAAATTGTCTCCTTTTAACACAAAGGCGTCGATCCATTTTTCGGAAAGGGGGGGGGGGGGGGCAAGACGACCAAGCGGAGATGAACCCACGGCTACTGAGATATACATATGTATATGTATGTATATGTATATGTGTGTGTGTGTGTGTGTGTATATATATATATATATATATATATACACACACACACAGTGCGTCCCAAAAAAAACTTTTAACTTTTGAAATGACCGCCAAATGAAAAATACATGATTCTGGAAGAAAAGGTTTATATGTACGGATATCTCATGGACTCAAGTTTCATATGAGACCAATAAGGCTGAAAATAATTCATGCTTGGGTGAGCACTGCTCACTTTTGTAAAGGGTATGAAAATAAGGTTGCGCAGGAATTGCACCTTTCAATTTGTGAGATGTCCTTTGGAGGTTACAGAATTGAGGGTGATATGATGAATCCATGATCAGTTGCAATCAGTTTAGGTTTGCTGAGTGAATTTTATGGTTTATTAAATCAAAATGTTATGCATGAGTGAACGGGAATTGCATTCATTATTGTAGCATTGTACCTTTCCCTGTTCCCTGTCATTGTTACTGTGGAAGGTAGGCTAATACCGTGTCCGTGGTTTAGGAGTTAATGGTCTTTTACGAAAGTACTATCCGTTTTTTCAGAGACCTCTCTTTTTGTCTTGCATAATTATGAGGTAGAAGCGGATGATCTAAATCCATCGAAAATTCCTTTCAAATGATATACCATGCATTTATTAGATAGTCATTTTTCTTTTCATTTCTATCGCCTTTCAGATGAAGAGGCACCTGTCTTAACTTGCCCAAATGTGACGTCTACTACGGATACTGTTGTGATTAATTCAACTGCAACTGATAATGTGGATACAGATCCTACTGTGATTTGTTCTCATACATCGAATGACACGTTCCTGATTGGGAGCACTACTGTGAACTGTTCTTCTACAGATAATGCAGGAAACACCGCAACCTGTCTGCTCATCGTTATTCTTATAGGTAAAGTCATGGCAGTTTGTTTGTTTGTGGGGTTTTTTTCAACATAAAGATTTTGAATAATTCTGATGTTCCAGTTTGCTTTTCATGATTTTTGTTTATCTTTAATCTGGTTAATTTTCTCGTTGTATCTCAGATCCTCTGTATTTAAGTATTCTCTCAAAATGTTTAATTTCCACTTTTCTGTTCGTGCGAGGAGGTGTAAGATGATTATATGTTCTGCGTACCTCTCTTCTAATATCCAGTAGGCCCCTATTTTAAAATCTTATCTACATTTGAAAAAGTTTCTCCGTACATATGAATGTTCAAAACACTTATTGTTATTTATACTTTTTTTTAATTTTCATTATCTTTCAGATGAAGAGGCACCTGTGTTGACTTGCCCAAATGTCACGTCTTCTACGGATATAGCTCTCAATTCATCTTCCACTGTTATGATTAATTCAACTGCAACTGATAATGTGGATACAGATCCAACTGTGATTTGTTCTAATACATCTGATGATACTTTCCTGATTGGGGACACCAATGTGAACTGTTCTTCTACAGATATTGCAGGAAACACCGGAACCTGTTCGTTTGTTGTCACTGTAATAGGTAAAATCAATACTGTATTTTTTATAATCATTGAATTTTCATACCAACTGCATAACAATCATAACGCAGTTACAGTTTGCATTTTTCTGGGGTTTTTTTTCTCTTGGGCATGGTTTATCTTTATTTAACTGCTTGAAAAATCCCTCCGCATGTCTTTGTTTTTTTAGAAATGCGTGTCTACATAGATCTGAATTATGGAGGGAAACTAATAAATAGGATTGTTCATTGATGGTTCCAAAACTTGAGCTGGAAAAGAAAGAAATACGCCATTTTACCTAAATTGAAATAGTTCTTATTACTGGTTCTGCTTATTAGATACTGAATTGAAGATGATGATTTTATTCCTTTTAAAGAGGCTCTGTCGTGGGCTTTTCATGGGGAATTTGATTCCATCGGTGCTTACCCAGTAACAGGTGTTGTCCATCACTATGAGTTTTATGACCAACAGACCTTATGTAATACTCTGTATATTCCACCCTTTGCCCCATATGGCAAAGTCATTATCTCACTTTCCCTGGCCCGAGAATGTCCGAAGCAGGCCGAAGAATGTTTATGGTGGGACACCTTGTTTTACTGTGCTCCTGAAATGTAGCTCTATTACAGGTATTACCAGTGCTTTTCACAAAGTCTAATGTCAGCAAATTATGATTCACTCCCCATGAAAACCCACGACAGAGCCTCTTTAAAATTCATTCTCCCCTTCTTAAAGTGATATGCCTTTAATTTATCAGTTTCTTATTTTTCTTTTCATTTCTTTCGTGTTTCAGATGAAGAGGCACCTATCTTAACGTGCCCAAATATCACGTCCACTACGGATATAAGACTCAATTCATCTTCCACTGTTGTGATTTATTCAACTGTAACTGATAATGTGGATACGGATCCAACTGTGATTTGTTCCCATACATCTAATGATACGTTCCTCATAGGGGATACCACTGTGAACTGTTCTTCTACAGATAATGCAGGAAACACCGGAACCTGTCTGCTCATTATTACTGTTTTAGGTACAGTCGTGAATGTTTTTTACAAACCTATAGTGGGTTTTTTTTTTAAACTTTGCATGACAATAAAAATGAAGTTCCATAGCAGTTTGCTTTCCATGCTTCTTATTTGAATCAAATCCGATTACTTTTCTTAATTGTGTCTCAAATCCTATGTATTAAAGTATTAGTTTAATTTTCATTTTGTATGCATGCAAGTTGGTAAGAAAACACTGCAACTCTTTCTTAATATCGGAGGGGGGGGGGGTTCAAAATCTTATCAACATTTTAAAAAGGTTTCTGGGTATAAAATAATTCTTGGTGAAACTACTGAAATGTATCGTTATTCATACTTTTTAAAATTTTTGTTGTCTTTCAGATGAGGAGGCACCTATCTTGACTTGCCCAAATGTCACGTCCACTACGGATATAAGACTCAATTCATCTTCCACTGTTGTGATTTATTCAACTGCAACTGATAATGTGGATACGGATCCAACTGTGATTTGTTCTCATACATCTAATGACACGTTCCTGATTGGGGACACCACTGTAAACTGTTCTTCTACAGATAATGCAGGAAACACCGGAACCTGTCTGCTCATTATTACTGTTTTAGGTACAGTCGTGAATGTTTTTTACAAACCTATAGTGGGTTTTTTTTTTAAACTTTGCATGACAATAAAAATGAAGTTCCATAGCAGTTTGCTTTCCATGCTTCTTATTTGAATCAAATCCGATTACTTTTCTTAATTGTGTCTCAAATCCTATGTATTAAAGTATTAGTTTAATTTTCATTTTGTGTGCATGCAAGTTGGTAAGAAAACACCGCAACTCTTTCTTAATATCGGAGGGGGGGGGGGTTCAAAATCTTATCAACATTTTAAAAAGGTTTCTGGGTATAAAATAATTCTTGGTGAAACTACTGAAATGTATCGTTATTCATACTTTTTAAAATTTTTGTTGTCTTTCAGATGAGGAGGCACCTATCTTGACTTGCCCAAATGTCACGTCCACTACGGATATAAGACTCAATTCATCTTCCACTGTTGTGATTTATTCAACTGCAACTGATAATGTGGATACGGATCCAACTGTGATTTGTTCTCATACATCTAATGACACGTTCCTGATTGGGGACACCACTGTAAACTGTTCTTCTACAGATGATGCGGAAAACACCGGAACCTGTCGGCTCATTGTTACTGTGGAAGGTAGGCTAATACCGTGTCCGTGGTTTAGGAGTTAATGGTCTTTTACGAAAGTACTATCCATTTTTTCAGAGACCTCTCTTTTTGTCTTGCATAATCATGAGGTAGAAGTGGATGATCTAAATCCATCGAAAAGTCCTTTCAAATGATATACCATGCATTTATTAGATAGTCATTTTTCTTTTCATTTCCATCGCCTTTCAGATGAAGAGGCACCTGTCTTAACTTGCCCAAATGTGACGTCTACTACGGATACTGGACTCAATTCATCTTCCACTGTTGTGATTAATTCAACTGCAACTGATAATGTGGATACAGATCCTACTGTGATTTGTTCTCATACATCGAATGACACGTTCAAGATTGGGAGCACTACTGTGAACTGTTCTTCTACAGATAATGTAGGGAACACGAGAACCTGTTCACTCTTTGTTACTGTTATAGGTAAAGCCATGACTGCTTTTACAATTTTAAATATTTTTAGAACCTTGCATGACAACAAAAATGAAGTTCCATGGCAGTTTGCTTTCCACTTTTCTTATTTGAATCAAATCCGATTACTTTTCTTAATTGTGTCTCAAATCCTATGTATTAAAGTATTAGTTTAATTTTCATTTTGTATGCATGCAAGTTGGTAAGAAAACACTGCAACTCTTTCTTAATATCGGAGGGGGGGGGTTCAAAATCTTATCAACATTTTAAAAAGGTTTCTGGGTATAAAATAATTCTTGGTGAAACTACTGAAATGTATCGTTATTCATACTTTTTAAAATTTTTGTTGTCTTTCAGATGAGGAGGCACCTATCTTGACTTGCCCAAATGTCACGTCCACTACGGATATAAGACTCAATTCATCTTCCACTGTTGTGATTTATTCAACTGCAACTGATAATGTGGATACGGATCCAACTGTGATTTGTTCTCATACATCTAATGACACGTTCCTGATTGGGGACACCACTGTAAACTGTTCTTCTACAGATGATGCGGAAAACACCGGAACCTGTCGGCTCATTGTTACTGTGGAAGGTAGGCTAATACCGTGTCCGTGGTTTAGGAGTTAATGGTCTTTTACGAAAGTACTATCCATTTTTTCAGAGACCTCTCTTTTTGTCTTGCATAATTATGAGGTAGAAGCGGATGATCTAAATCCATCGAAAAGTCCTTTCAAATGATATACCATGCATTTATTAGATAGTCATTTTTCTTTTCATTTCTATCGCCTTTCAGATGAAGAGGCACCTGTCTTAACTTGCCCAAATGTGACGTCTACTACGGATACTGGACTCAATTCATCTTCCACTGTTGTGATTTATTCAACTGCAACTGATAATGTGGATACAGATCCAACTGTGATTTGTTCTCATACATCGAATGACACGTTCAAGATTGGGAGCACTACTGTGAACTGTTCTTCTACAGATAATGTAGGGAACACGAGAACCTGTTCACTCTTTGTTACTGTTATAGGTAAAGCCATGACTGCTTTTTACAATTTTAAATATTTTTAGAACCTTGCATGACAACAAAAATGAAGTTCCATGGCAGTTTGCTTTCCACTTTTCTTATTTGAATCAAATCCGATTACTTTTCTTAATTGTGTCTCAAATCCTATGTATTAAAGTATTAGTTTAATTTTCATTTTGTATGCATGCAAGTTGGTAAGAAAACACTGCAACTCTTTCTTAATATCGGAGGGGGGGGGGGGTTCAAAATCTTATCAACATTTTAAAAAGGTTTCTGGGTATAAAATAATTCTTGGTGAAACTACTGAAATGTATCGTTATTCATACTTTTTAAAATTTTTGTTGTCTTTCAGATGAGGAGGCACCTATCTTGACTTGCCCAAATGTCACGTCCACTACGGATATAAGACTCAATTCATCTTCCACTGTTGTGATTTATTCAACTGCAACTGATAATGTGGATACGGATCCAACTGTGATTTGTTCTCATACATCTAATGACACGTTCCTGATTGGGGACACCACTGTAAACTGTTCTTCTACAGATGATGCGGAAAACACCGGAACCTGTCGGCTCATTGTTACTGTGGAAGGTAGGCTAATACCGTGTCCGTGGTTTAGGAGTTAATGGTCTTTTACGAAAGTACTATCCATTTTTTCAGAGACCTCTCTTTTTGTCTTGCATAATTATGAGGTAGAAGCGGATGATCTAAATCCATCGAAAAGTCCTTTCAAATGATATACCATGCATTTATTAGATAGTCATTTTTCTTTTCATTTCTATCGCCTTTCAGATGAAGAGGCACCTGTCTTAACTTGCCCAAATGTGACGTCTACTACGGATACTGGACTCAATTCATCTTCCACTGTTGTGATTTATTCAACTGCAACTGATAATGTGGATACGGATCCAACTGTGATTTGTTCTCATACATCTAATGACACGTTCCTGATTGGGGACACCACTGTAAACTGTTCTTCTACAGATGATGCGGAAAACACCGGAACCTGTCGGCTCATTGTTACTGTGGAAGGTAGGCTAATACCGTGTCCGTGGTTTAGGAGTTAATGGTCTTTTACGAAAGTACTATCCATTTTTTCAGAGACCTCTCTTTTTGTCTTGCATAATCATGAGGTAGAAGTGGATGATCTAAATCCATCGAAAAGTCCTTTCAAATGATATACCATGCATTTATTAGATAGTCATTTTTCTTTTCATTTCCATCGCCTTTCAGATGAAGAGGCACCTGTCTTAACTTGCCCAAATGTGACGTCTACTACGGATACTGGACTCAATTCATCTTCCACTGTTGTGATTAATTCAACTGCAACTGATAATGTGGATACAGATCCTACTGTGATTTGTTCTCATACATCGAATGACACGTTCAAGATTGGGAGCACTACTGTGAACTGTTCTTCTACAGATAATGTAGGGAACACGAGAACCTGTTCACTCTTTGTTACTGTTATAGGTAAAGCCATGACTGCTTTTTACAATTTTAAATATTTTTAGAACCTTGCATGACAACAAAAATGAAGTTCCATGGCAGTTTGCTTTCCACTTTTCTTATTTGAATCAAATCCGATTACTTTTCTTAATTGTGTCTCAAATCCTATGTATTAAAGTATTAGTTTAATTTTCATTTTGTATGCATGCAAGTTGGTAAGAAAACACTGCAACTCTTTCTTAATATCGGAGGGGGGGGGTTCAAAATCTTATCAACATTTTAAAAAGGTTTCTGGGTATAAATAATTCTTGGTGAAACTACTGAAATGTATCGTTATTCATACTTTTTAAAATTTTTGTTGTCTTTCAGATGAGGAGGCACCTATCTTGACTTGCCCAAATGTCACGTCCACTACGGATATAAGACTCAATTCATCTTCCACTGTTGTGATTTATTCAACTGCAACTGATAATGTGGATACGGATCCAACTGTGATTTGTTCTCATACATCTAATGACACGTTCCTGATTGGGGACACCACTGTAAACTGTTCTTCTACAGATGATGCGGAAAACACCGGAACCTGTCGGCTCATTGTTACTGTGGAAGGTAGGCTAATACCGTGTCCGTGGTTTAGGAGTTAATGGTCTTTTACGAAAGTACTATCCATTTTTTCAGAGACCTCTCTTTTTGTCTTGCATAATTATGAGGTAGAAGCGGATGATCTAAATCCATCGAAAAGTCCTTTCAAATGATATACCATGCATTTATTAGATAGTCATTTTTCTTTTCATTTCTATCGCCTTTCAGATGAAGAGGCACCTGTCTTAACTTGCCCAAATGTGACGTCTACTACGGATACTGGACTCAATTCATCTTCCACTGTTGTGATTTATTCAACTGCAACTGATAATGTGGATACAGATCCAACTGTGATTTGTTCTCATACATCGAATGACACGTTCAAGATTGGGAGCACTACTGTGAACTGTTCTTCTACAGATAATGTAGGGAACACGAGAACCTGTTCACTCTTTGTTACTGTTATAGGTAAAGCCATGACTGCTTTTTACAATTTTAAATATTTTTAGAACCTTGCATGACAACAAAAATGAAGTTCCATGGCAGTTTGCTTTCCACTTTTCTTATTTGAATCAAATCCGATTACTTTTCTTAATTGTGTCTCAAATCCTATGTATTAAAGTATTAGTTTAATTTTCATTTTGTATGCATGCAAGTTGGTAAGAAAACACTGCAACTCTTTCTTAATATCGGAGGGGGGGGGGTTCAAAATCTTATCAACATTTTAAAAAGGTTTCTGGGTATAAAATAATTCTTGGTGAAACTACTGAAATGTATCGTTATTCATACTTTTTAAAATTTTTGTTGTCTTTCAGATGAGGAGGCACCTATCTTGACTTGCCCAAATGTCACGTCCACTACGGATATAAGACTCAATTCATCTTCCACTGTTGTGATTTATTCAACTGCAACTGATAATGTGGATACGGATCCAACTGTGATTTGTTCTCATACATCTAATGACACGTTCCTGATTGGGGACACCACTGTAAACTGTTCTTCTACAGATGATGCGGAAAACACCGGAACCTGTCGGCTCATTGTTACTGTGGAAGGTAGGCTAATACCGTGTCCGTGGTTTAGGAGTTAATGGTCTTTTACGAAAGTACTATCCATTTTTTCAGAGACCTCTCTTTTTGTCTTGCATAATTATGAGGTAGAAGCGGATGATCTAAATCCATCGAAAAGTCCTTTCAAATGATATACCATGCATTTATTAGATAGTCATTTTTCTTTTCATTTCTATCGCCTTTCAGATGAAGAGGCACCTGTCTTAACTTGCCCAAATGTGACGTCTACTACGGATACTGGACTCAATTCATCTTCCACTGTTGTGATTTATTCAACTGCAACTGATAATGTGGATACAGATCCAACTGTGATTTGTTCTCATACATCGAATGACACGTTCAAGATTGGGAGCACTACTGTGAACTGTTCTTCTACAGATAATGTAGGGAACACGAGAACCTGTTCACTCTTTGTTACTGTTATAGGTAAAGCCATGACTGCTTTTTACAATTTTAAATATTTTTAGAACCTTGCATGACAACAAAAATGAAGTTCCATGGCAGTTTGCTTTCCACTTTTCTTCTTTGAATCAAATCCGATTACTTTTCTTAATTGTGTCTCAAATCCTATGTATTAAAGTATTAGTTTAATTTCATTTTGTATGCATGCAAGTTGGTAAGAAAACACTGCAACTCTTTCTTAATATCGGAGGGGGGGGGGTTCAAAATCTTATCAACATTTTAAAAAGGTTTCTGGGTATAAAATAATTCTTGGTGAAACTACTGAAATGTATCGTTATTCATACTTTTTAAAATTTTTGTTGTCTTTCAGATGAGGAGGCACCTATCTTGACTTGCCCAAATGTCACGTCCACTACGGATATAAGACTCAATTCATCTTCCACTGTTGTGATTTATTCAACTGCAACTGATAATGTGGATACGGATCCAACTGTGATTTGTTCTCATACATCTAATGACACGTTCCTGATTGGGGACACCACTGTAAACTGTTCTTCTACAGATGATGCGGAAAACACCGGAACCTGTCGGCTCATTGTTACTGTGGAAGGTAGGCTAATACCGTGTCCGTGGTTTAGGAGTTAATGGTCTTTTACGAAAGTACTATCCATTTTTTCAGAGACCTCTCTTTTTGTCTTGCATAATTATGAGGTAGAAGCGGATGATCTAAATCCATCGAAAAGTCCTTTCAAATGATATACCATGCATTTATTAGATAGTCATTTTTCTTTTCATTTCTATCGCCTTTCAGATGAAGAGGCACCTGTCTTAACTTGCCCAAATGTGACGTCTACTACGGATACTGGACTCAATTCATCTTCCACTGTTGTGATTTATTCAACTGCAACTGATAATGTGGATACAGATCCAACTGTGATTTGTTCTCATACATCGAATGACACGTTCAAGATTGGGAGCACTACTGTGAACTGTTCTTCTACAGATAATGTAGGGAACACGAGAACCTGTTCACTCTTTGTTACTGTTATAGGTAAAGCCATGACTGCTTTTTACAATTTTAAATATTTTTAGAACCTTGCATGACAACAAAAATGAAGTTCCATGGCAGTTTGCTTTCCACTTTTCTTATTTGAATCAAATCCGATTACTTTTCTTAATTGTGTCTCAAATCCTATGTATTAAAGTATTAGTTTAATTTTCATTTTGTATGCATGCAAGTTGGTAAGAAAACACTGCAACTCTTTCTTAATATCGGAGGGGGGGGGGTTCAAAATCTTATCAACATTTTAAAAAGGTTTCTGGGTATAAAATAATTCTTGGTGAAACTACTGAAATGTATCGTTATTCATACTTTTTAAAATTTTTGTTGTCTTTCAGATGAGGAGGCACCTATCTTGACTTGCCCAAATGTCACGTCCACTACGGATATAAGACTCAATTCATCTTCCACTGTTGTGATTTATTCAACTGCAACTGATAATGTGGATACGGATCCAACTGTGATTTGTTCTCATACATCTAATGACACGTTCCTGATTGGGGACACCACTGTAAACTGTTCTTCTACAGATGATGCGGAAAACACCGGAACCTGTCGGCTCATTGTTACTGTGGAAGGTAGGCTAATACCGTGTCCGTGGTTTAGGAGTTAATGGTCTTTACGAAAGTACTATCCATTTTTTCAGAGACCTCTCTTTTTGTCTTGCATAATTATGAGGTAGAAGCGGATGATCTAAATCCATCGAAAAGTCCTTTCAAATGATATACCATGCATTTATTAGATAGTCATTTTTCTTTTCATTTCTATCGCCTTTCAGATGAAGAGGCACCTGTCTTAACTTGCCCAAATGTGACGTCTACTACGGATACTGGACTCAATTCATCTTCCACTGTTGTGATTTATTCAACTGCAACTGATAATGTGGATACGGATCCAACTGTGATTTGTTCTCATACATCTAATGACACGTTCCTGATTGGGGACACCACTGTAAACTGTTCTTCTACAGATGATGCGGAAAACACCGGAACCTGTCGGCTCATTGTTACTGTGGAAGGTAGGCTAATACCGTGTCCGTGGTTTAGGAGTTAATGGTCTTTTACGAAAGTACTATCCATTTTTTCAGAGACCTCTCTTTTTGTCTTGCATAATCATGAGGTAGAAGTGGATGATCTAAATCCATCGAAAAGTCCTTTCAAATGATATACCATGCATTTATTAGATAGTCATTTTTCTTTTCATTTCCATCGCCTTTCAGATGAAGAGGCACCTGTCTTAACTTGCCCAAATGTGACGTCTACTACGGATACTGGACTCAATTCATCTTCCACTGTTGTGATTAATTCAACTGCAACTGATAATGTGGATACAGATCCTACTGTGATTTGTTCTCATACATCGAATGACACGTTCAAGATTGGGAGCACTACTGTGAACTGTTCTTCTACAGATAATGTAGGGAACACGAGAACCTGTTCACTCTTTGTTACTGTTATAGGTAAAGCCATGACTGCTTTTTACAATTTTAAATATTTTTAGAACCTTGCATGACAACAAAAATGAAGTTCCATGGCAGTTTGCTTTCCACTTTTCTTATTTGAATCAAATCCGATTACTTTTCTTAATTGTGTCTCAAATCCTATGTATTAAAGTATTAGTTTAATTTTCATTTTGTATGCATGCAAGTTGGTAAGAAAACACTGCAACTCTTTCTTAATATCGGAGGGGGGGGGGTTCAAAATCTTATCAACATTTTAAAAAGGTTTCTGGGTATAAAATAATTCTTGGTGAAACTACTGAAATGTATCGTTATTCATACTTTTTAAAATTTTTGTTGTCTTTCAGATGAGGAGGCACCTATCTTGACTTGCCCAAATGTCACGTCCACTACGGATATAAGACTCAATTCATCTTCCACTGTTGTGATTTATTCAACTGCAACTGATAATGTGGATACGGATCCAACTGTGATTTGTTCTCATACATCTAATGACACGTTCCTGATTGGGGACACCACTGTAAACTGTTCTTCTACAGATGATGCGGAAAACACCGGAACCTGTCGGCTCATTGTTACTGTGGAAGGTAGGCTAATACCGTGTCCGTGGTTTAGGAGTTAATGGTCTTTTACGAAAGTACTATCCATTTTTTCAGAGACCTCTCTTTTTGTCTTGCATAATTATGAGGTAGAAGCGGATGATCTAAATCCATCGAAAAGTCCTTTCAAATGATATACCATGCATTTATTAGATAGTCATTTTTCTTTTCATTTCTATCGCCTTTCAGATGAAGAGGCACCTGTCTTAACTTGCCCAAATGTGACGTCTACTACGGATACTGGACTCAATTCATCTTCCACTGTTGTGATTTATTCAACTGCAACTGATAATGTGGATACAGATCCAACTGTGATTTGTTCTCATACATCGAATGACACGTTCAAGATTGGGAGCACTACTGTGAACTGTTCTTCTACAGATAATGTAGGGAACACGAGAACCTGTTCACTCTTTGTTACTGTTATAGGTAAAGCCATGACTGCTTTTTACAATTTTAAATATTTTTAGAACCTTGCATGACAACAAAAATGAAGTTCCATGGCAGTTTGCTTTCCACTTTTCTTATTTGAATCAAATCCGATTACTTTTCTTAATTGTGTCTCAAATCCTATGTATTAAAGTATTAGTTTAATTTTCATTTTGTATGCATGCAAGTTGGTAAGAAAACACTGCAACTCTTTCTTAATATCGGAGGGGGGGGGGGTTCAAAATCTTATCAACATTTTAAAAAGGTTTCTGGGTATAAAATAATTCTTGGTGAAACTACTGAAATGTATCGTTATTCATACTTTTTAAAATTTTTGTTGTCTTTCAGATGAGGAGGCACCTATCTTGACTTGCCCAAATGTCACGTCCACTACGGATATAAGACTCAATTCATCTTCCACTGTTGTGATTTATTCAACTGCAACTGATAATGTGGATACGGATCCAACTGTGATTTGTTCTCATACATCTAATGACACGTTCCTGATTGGGGACACCACTGTAAACTGTTCTTCTACAGATGATGCGGAAAACACCGGAACCTGTCGGCTCATTGTTACTGTGGAAGGTAGGCTAATACCGTGTCCGTGGTTTAGGAGTTAATGGTCTTTTACGAAAGTACTATCCATTTTTTCAGAGACCTCTCTTTTTGTCTTGCATAATCATGAGGTAGAAGTGGATGATCTAAATCCATCGAAAAGTCCTTTCAAATGATATACCATGCATTTATTAGATAGTCATTTTTCTTTTCATTTCCATCGCCTTTCAGATGAAGAGGCACCTGTCTTAACTTGCCCAAATGTGACGTCTACTACGGATACTGGACTCAATTCATCTTCCACTGTTGTGATTAATTCAACTGCAACTGATAATGTGGATACAGATCCTACTGTGATTTGTTCTCATACATCTGATGATACATTCCTGATTGGGGACACCACTGTGAACTGTTCTTCTACAGATAATGCAGGAAACACCGGAACCTGTCTGCTCATCGTTATTCTTATAGGTAAAGTCATGGCAGTTTGTTTGTTTGTGGGGTTTTTTTTCAACATAAAGATTTTGAATAATTCTGATGTTCCAGTTTGCTTTTCATGATTTTTGTTTATCTTTAATCTGGTTAATTTTCTCGTTGTATCTCAGATCCTCTGTATTTAAGTATTCTCTCAAAATGTTTAATTTCCACTTTTCTGTTCGTGCGAGGAGGTGTAAGATGATTATATATTCTGCGTACCTCTTTTCTAATATCCAGTAGGCCCCTATTTTAAAATCTTATCTACATTTGAAAAAGTTTCTCCGTACATATGAATGTTCAAAACACTTATTGTTATTTATACTTTTTTTTAATTTTCATTATCTTTCAGATGAAGAGGCACCTGTGTTGACTTGCCCAAATGTCACGTCTTCTACGGATATAGCTCTCAATTCATCTTCCACTGTTATGATTAATTCAACTGCAACTGATAATGTGGATACAGATCCAACTGTGATTTGTTCTAATACATCTGATGATACTTTCCTGATTGGGGACACCAATGTGAACTGTTCTTCTACAGATATTGCAGGAAACACCGGAACCTGTTCGTTTGTTGTCACTGTAATAGGTAAAATCAATACTGTATTTTTTATAATCATTGAATTTTCATACCAACTGCATAACAATCATAACGCAGTTACAGTTTGCATTTTTCTGGGGTTTTTTTTCTCTTGGGCATGGTTTATCTTTATTTAACTGCTTGAAAAATCCCTCCGCATGTCTTTGTTTTTTTAGAAATGCGTGTCTACATAGATCTGAATTATGGAGGGAAACTAATAAATAGGATTGTTCATTGATGGTTCCAAAACTTGAGCTGGAAAAGAAAGAAATACGCCATTTTACCTAAATTGAAATAGTTCTTATTACTGGTTCTGCTTATTAGATACTGAATTGAAGATGATGATTTTATTCCTTTTAAAGAGGCTCTGTCGTGGGCTTTTCATGGGGAATTTGATTCCATCGGTGCTTACCCAGTAACAGGTGTTGTCCATCACTATGAGTTTTATGACCAACAGACCTTATGTAATACTCTGTATATTCCACCCTTTGCCCCATATGGCAAAGTCATTATCTCACTTTCCCTGGCCCGAGAATGTCCGAAGCAGGCCGAAGAATGTTTATGGTGGGACACCTTGTTTTACTGTGCTCCTGAAATGTAGCTCTATTACAGGTATTACCAGTGCTTTTCACAAAGTCTAGTGTCAGCAAATTATGATTCACTCCCCATGAAAACCCACGACAGAGCCTCTTTAAAATTCATTCTCCCCTTCTTAAAGTGATATGCCTTTAATTTATCAGTTTCTTATTTTTCTTTTCATTTCTTTCGTGTTTCAGATGAAGAGGCACCTATCTTAACGTGCCCAAATATCACGTCCACTACGGATATAAGACTCAATTCATCTTCCACTGTTGTGATTTATTCAACTGTAACTGATAATGTGGATACGGATCCAACTGTGATTTGTTCCCATACATCTAATGATACGTTCCTCATAGGGGATACCACTGTGAACTGTTCTTCTACAGATAATGCAGGAAACACCGGAACCTGTCTGCTCATTATTACTGTTTTAGGTACAGTCGTGATTGTTTTTTACAAACCTAAAGTGGGGGTTTTTTTTTTAACTTTGCATGACAATAAAAATGAAGTTCCATAGCAGTTTGCTTTCCATGCTTCTTATTTGAATCAAATCCGATTACTTTTCTTAATTGTGTCTCAAATCCTATGTATTAAAGTATTAGTTTAATTTTTATTTTGTATGCATGCAAGTTGGTAAGAAAACACTGCAACTCTTTCTTAATATCGGAGGGGGGGGGTTCAAAATCTTATCAACATTTTAAAAAGGTTTCTGGGTATAAAATGATTCTTGGTGAAACTACTGAAATGTATCGTTATTCATACTTTTTAAAATTTTTGTTGTCTTTCAGATGAGGAGGCACCTATCTTAACTTGCCCAAATGTCACGTCCACTACGGATATAAGACTCAATTCATCTTCCACTGTTGTGACTTATTCAACTGCAACTGATAATGTGGATACGGATCCAACTGTGATTTGTTCTCATACATCGGATGATACATTCCTAACTGGGGACACTATTGTGAACTGTTCTTCTACAGATGATGCAGGAAACACCGGAACATGTCTGTTCATTGTTACTGTGGAAGGTAATAACCTGTCCATGGTTTAGGAGATAATGGTCTTTTACGAACGTTCTGTCCCTTTTTCAGAGACCTCTGCTTTTGTCTTGCTTATGAGGTAGAAGCGGATGATCCAAATCCTTCGTAAAGTCTCTCCTTTTACATCATATACCATGAACCTATTATATAGTACTTTTTCTTTTCATTTCTATCGCCTTTCAGATGAAGAGGCACCTAACGTAACTTGCCCAAATGTCACGTCCACTACGGATATAAGACTCAATTCATCTTCCACTGTTGTGATTTATTCAACTGCAACTGATAATGTGGATACGGATCCAACTGTGATTTGTTCTCATACATCTAATGACACGTTCCTGATTGGGGACACCATTGTGAACTGTTCTTCGACAGATAATGCAGGAAACACCGGAACCTGTCGGCTCATTGTTACTGTGGAAGGTAGGCTAATACCGCGCCGTGGTTAAGGAGTTAATGGTCTTTTACGAAAGTACTATCCATTTTTTTCAGATACCTCTGTTTTTTCCCCCTGCATATGAGATAGTGGGGATGATCCAAATCCCACGAGATTTCTCTCCTTTTAAATGATATACCATGCATTTGTTATCAATTATATAGTCATTTTTCTTTTCCTTTCTATCGCCTTTCAGATGAAGAAGCACCTATCTTAACTTGCCCAAATGTCACGTCTGCTACGGATATAGGACTCAATTCATCTTCCACTGTTGTGATTTATTCAACTGCAACTGATAATGTGGATACGGAACCAACTGTGATTTGTTCTCATATATCGGATGATACATTCCCCATTGGGGACACCATTGTGAACTGTTCTTCTACAGATAATGCAGGAAACACCGGAACCTGTCTGCTCTTTACTACTGTTATAGGTAAAGTCATGGCTGTTTTTTGTTAGTTTGTTTGTTTTGGTTTGTTTTGGTTTGTTTTGGTTATTTTTTTTTTTACAAACATAGATATTTTCAAGAATATTGCCTGACAATAATTAAGAAATTTTAGTTTGCTTTTCATGTTGTTTCTCTTAAATCTGGATATTTTTCTCATTTTTGTCTCAAATCCTATTTTTCTTTTAATTTCCATCTTCGTCCCGTATTTTGTGCCGTATGTTACACTTACCGTAAAAATAATGGAATATTTAGCAATGAAGCATGCGGAAGCAGAAAGGTATAAGAATAAAGAGCCCTCTCTGGCTTAGTATCTCCGAACACTCACTAAGCTTGACAGGAAAATATGTATTACTCGCGCAGTCACCACAGCCCTCTAGTAAACTAAAATGTAACTGATTGAAGTAATCAAAGTTTAATATTTCATGCACTAATGACTCATGGGCTGGGACATGTGGGATGTTAGAAGTCAAGTAAGATCCATATGCTCTGATCAATGGCTTGACGATTTCCGCGCCAGTTACGAGAAAATTTTTAAATTTGAAAGTGGATCT
This sequence comes from Echinometra lucunter, assembly GCA_029962745.1. NCBI lineage: Eukaryota > Metazoa > Echinodermata > Echinoidea > Camarodonta > Echinometridae > Echinometra > Echinometra lucunter. Next base: position 20,339 of record JAPZVO010000118.1, on the reverse strand, counting down.
TTGATCTTTAAAGGAAACGACGGGAATGAAATATATCTGCGAATCCTCGAATTCAAAGTTCACTGGGAGTGCCTAATTCGGAACCTCTTTTCTAAAAGAGGAGGGCACCTACTGAATGGCAAGTAAGGTAAAATATGGTGGCCCTGAAGTACGCTCGACAACAGGTCATGTGCGACGTGAATTTCACATCCCAGGTCCTGAACTTCGCATCCGAGGTCATGAAATTTCCTGACCCGTTGCGCAAACTTTGCTTCCCAAGTCGTGAAATTCACGACCCGCGGTGCGAAAGGCAGGACTGGGCTGCAAAGTTCGCGCCACGAGTCCTGAATTTCGCACCGTGGGTCGTGAATTTCACGACTTGGGATGCAAAGTTTGCGCCACTGGTCATGAATTTTGCACCGTGGGTCGTGAATTTCACGACTTGGGATGCAAAGTTCAGGACCTGGGATGCGAAATTCACGTCGCACATGACCTGTTGTCGAGCGTACTTCAGGGCCACTATAGTAAATAGTATAAGAAAAAAGTATAAGGAAAGTACAAGGAAGTATAAGGAAAAAACCCGTGAAAAGTTTGATCCGCAGTTTGAAACTATGCAGTGGGTCCCTCAAAGACCATGTGCGTCAGTCGGGTGGGGGACAGGGGGACACCTTCCCCAAATTTTTAGGGGTATAGGGACACCATAGGGTATGTCCCCCGAATTATAGGGAAAAGACACCTGAAAAGGCTAATAGGGTTTGTTTCCCCCCCCCCCCCCACGAGGGCGGTGGAGCCGAGGGCAGGGGGCACCTTTTCCCCCACTCTCAATCACCAAATATGTTCCCCTTTTATCCACGAAAAATGCTCCTTTTCAAACTTTCAGTACCTCCTTTTCTTCTTAGAAGGGCCCATTTTCTTTCTCGATTTGCCCTTCACCTTCTAGCAAGTGCCATTTTCTTGTGGAAATTGATGCTCTTTGAAGTAAAGAACATCTGCATTCAGCAGATAAATATATTTTACGAATAACACACCCTTCAGTAACACTTTGATGATTGAACAGTTCAAAAAAATTATATGTAGTAGGCTAGGGCGTGATCTAGAGGATACGTCACCGGACTCTTTGAACTCGTGGTCCGAAATCGAATACCGCCGCTGCACTAAGGCCTATGTCTTTTTGGCAAGATGATTATCATCTTTACCCAGGTGTGAATGGGAACCGGCAGGGAGGTTTTTTCTTGAATATGTTAGCGCCGACACTGGTAGCCTAGCTGAGCCTCGGTAATATTGGAGCGCCTTGATTACTTTCCCGGGTGGATTTATGCGCTGTATAAATTATCATTTTATTACCTCACGAGACATGACCGGGACTTCTGACATTTGCAGTGATGCTCTTCTAGGTCGACATTGTCTCACGGGCGGCTATTCTGGTGGTCTATTCAGGTAAATGAAAGTTATAACAGTCCCACTTTTTTTCCTTCTAGACAATGAACGACCCAGTGTTACTTGCCCTGACAACATTATCCAAGAACAAGACATCGGCAGTTCATATGCTGCAGTGTCATGGGGACAACCGACAGTGACGGATAACGCAGATGGAACCTTTGTTATAATTGTTTCTACTCATTCGCCTGGCTCTAACTTTAGTCTGGGTAATACTACTGTCAATATAACAGCAACGGATGCAAGTGGCAATATCGGATACTGTACCTTTACAATTTTAGTGATCGGTAAGATAGACTGCATATTCCTGACATTATTTCATTCAAAAAGTTGTTTTACGCATGAAAATGTAACACAGTTGACACGAGCTATGCACGCAACAAGACAAAAATGCGGAAGCCAGTGAATGATGAACCAACCCTAAATAGCCGGTGAAGTTAATCAATGTTTATGCAAACTCAACCAACGAATTAGGCAGTCATCAGTTATGCTACAAACGCATTCATTCCAATTACCTATCAACAGTGGAGAAATTGTCCAGTCACCAGACCATGGGCCATATATCCTATAAATCATAAAAACGATCTAAAATATAGTTTCTTCACATTAAAAAAGGAAAATTGGCGAGCGTTCTAATGCTTTTTTTCATTGGTAAGAAGAACATGAATTACATCAGCATCCTTACGTGCAAAAAAAAATGTCCCCATCTCATCTAGAGCACATTATCACGTATTACACACACACACACACGCCCACACGCACACACACACACCCACTTGACCTCGTGCAGTGTGTTTTACATATTGTTAACAATTGCATTTCATACATCTGCCTCTTTTGTTCTTGTTTTTGTTTTTCTTGTTACTTGCAGTTGTAGGCCTAAGTGAAATCCATTTGCGTTTACTTTCATAAAATTACATTATCTCATACAGAATTTACTTTGATAAGTTCAACATTAGAGTACTAACAAGTAATATATACTTTTCTTTCACTCCGTAGCTCGTCTATATTGTCCTGAGAATATCACTACAATAGTGGACCCCTTTTCCGAGACAACTACAGCTACAGTATTCTGGCCATCAGTCGGGGATGGAGTGATGACAACGCCTCCAAACGGTTCATTATTTCAGCAGGGTGTCTCAACTGTATCAGTCGATGGGAGAGAAGAAGAGTGTATGTTTTCTGTATTTGTGGAACGTGAGTTAATATATACTTGCCTTTTCATAATCATAAAATGTATATCTGAACATATATTAGGCCCATTCATTACCATGTTAAGAGTGTTGATTCACACTTTGGTCGTTCAACGGTGAAAGCGAAAGTATATACTTATTGCCAGGACAATTAAGACAGGCTTGATAAAAAGGGTGCGTTTGCGGTTACGGAAACCAGCTCCAGCACATGGTGTATGAACAAAATTGTATTTCTCGTGGATGTTGCCTGGAGAATATTACAATGTGAAATGCAAGATAGATTCAGAGTTTATATTTTGTTAGTTACAAGATATTTTACTCCATATAATTAAAAGAAATGATCACTCATAATAATAATAATAATAATAATAATAATAATAATGATAATAATAATAATAATAATAATAATAATAATAATAATAATAATGATAATAATAAGCATGAATTTGTATAGCGCAGTTACTATGCAAAATATATTCAGCTGCGCTGGTTCAGAACTCCTTTTTACTTATTACTACAAAGATATATTATTCAGCTAAACAAATATGATTTTAACGTGGATTAGAAGACATTTAAGTTGATCGTTAACACCGAGGAACTTCATGCATGTACTTATTTCTGATAAGACATTGTCAAGTTTTGAAATGAGATTTGAGTGATCAAGGGAATTCCTGCGTTAGATTTGTTTTAATGCATTGATAGGGAGCATATCCCTTCGCGGAAACCAGTAAGCGAATGTTCGTAATTCCCTATTAATGGTGTTGTCGAGGATGTTAACATCACGATGAGACAAGAAAACACCTTTATCATCAGCAAATACTAATATTATGATGGCTTCTTGTAAAGCGTCGGTATCCGCCTCAGCTGAGCGCTCATGGCGCTTGTAATGTAATTATATGTAATTCAACACGGTTCATACATTACAGATATCGTTGATATATAAAAAACAAAAGTGGGGATAATCATGATAATATGGAACCTTTTAGTACACCACACTTTAAGAATGACATTTTAAAGGGAACTGGTATAACATGGAGTAATGTTTTTTAAAAAATTTATATCTGTTTAATGTACGTATAAAAATCAATTTTAGATATATAATTATCGATATGTGAAAATATGAATAATATGAATATTTTTTGGGTTTTTTTTTTGTTTTGTTTCTCCCCTTTTCTGTAGCTTTGGCAGATCCGCAGTGTGAAGATATTGTTCTATTCTCGCCGACTTCCATACTGACCGTACTTTTGGTTCTTCCACCACAACCATTCACACTCTATACCCTGGATGTTACAGTAGGAGATCTAGAAGGAGGAGTTATATCTGTGCTAGACCTCAACTTTCTGTCTGTGAATGTGAATGTTCCGTCCACCTCAAATACCATATTTTCCATCACAGATCATCCAGATTACAACTGCAGCTTCAGTCTTTCAGTTTTCCGTAAGAATAGTATCTAGTTTTAATAATTCCTTTGATATTTCCTGTTCTTTGATCAACGCGATCAAGAGATATACCCCCTGTTTTATCACTTGTAGACCTTATGTAAATATGAATGATATTGCACTATAATTATCGTAGAATAGTTGTATGGCATTTCATATTGTTTTGTGTGCTTCGACCCGCAGAAGTTGGCACCGGAAGCACTGTGTTTTCTGGTTGTCCGCCCGTCCTTCCTGCTTTTTCGTTAATATCTTTTTTTTTTTTTAAGTCATTTGAGCTATGAACTTCAAACTTGCAGTGGTAATAAGCATCCCCATAGAAAGACGATCTTATTAGAATTGTGGTACATAAACAATAGTTCAAAGGTCACAGGGGTCAATTCTGAGATTTCGGGCCTCGTTAGCCTCAACGCGATGCAGCAAGATGCATTTGTGGTATGAACTTCAAGCATCGTGCAAGTACATATCACATAGAAAAGGGATCTGATTATCATTTGAAGTACAAAGGTCAATGGTCAGTTCCAAAGTTGCAGGTAACCATTTGAGGAATTGGCTTCAAACTTGGAGGTAATGTGTATCATTTATAAAAGCAATCTAATTACCCATTGCCTTTTAGGGTACGTAAAAATGAAAGGTCACTGGTTATGGAGATCAATATAAAATTACATAGATATGTGTCTTTTAATAAGTGTGGTGATCATCGTGTATGAAGAACTATATTTAACCTTTGATCTTCGAAGCTTGATAAACGTCTGCATCATCGTAGTGAGACTAGTTTAATGAGATTTGGGGTTTAGAAGGTCAAACATCAAAGATTGTAGAAGTCATTAGCTTTATGCATGAATTTTTAGCTTGGCTATCCCATTATATTTCAACATTTCGTGAGCAAAACCAGAATTTTGTCTTGTTGGGTTTGGAGGTCAATGTTCAATTAAGATGTAATAACGATTCTTGGCCTTTTTAAAAAAAAATCTAGTTGTCCCGATAATTCACGAAAGGTATGACTCATGAGGTAAATTGGCAGAGGCATATAGGAGACACAGATGAATAGGGTTTTTTTTTTTTTTTTTTTTTTTTTTCCTTTTTTTTTTTGGGGGGGGGGGGGGAGTTAATTTTTGTTTTTGTGTATTTAACTTCAACTCATTTTCCTATAGTAGGTTTATCCTAGATTTCTCCACTTCTTAGCGGCATTTTATCGCTAGTCAGTTTTGAAAGTCATTCAATCATGATAAAGGGGTTGGTAGTCTTATCTCTTAACATGGTCAGTGGCAATGATAGGAAGTTGAATTACATTTTTCCAATAACTGACTCTCCATTTGATGATATCTGTATTTCTGAGACATTATTTTCTTACAGTCCAGACGGACATTTTTGTTCAATTGCTTCAAAATGTACCTCCAGAATAGAATGAGGTAATAACCGACTAAGGGAGTAGGGCAGAGTGACCTAACTTCGCGCAGGTCCAAACTTCGCGCACAGGGCCATATCTCAATAACTAGAAAAGATTGTGAAAAACTGGTAGCACCAACGGAAAGAGCACCCTAAAATTACCCTGTATATTACTTTCCTTTTGAAATTAGAGAAGGAATTTTGAAATTGTGAATGAAAAATCGGCAAATTTGGCAGCGTTTTGCGTTCGTTCTGACAAAAACTGGACTTGTTAACAAAGGTCTAGAATTCCTCTTTTCGAGAGACGATCTCATCAAAATTGTAAGTAAAATGTGGTATCAAATTATTCAGAGGCATTGTGTCTTCGTAGTAATGCAATTATCTTACCTTTTATGGATCTCTATTTTGTATTAATCATTTGAAATTTGGCGTGTGCGAAGTTAGGTCTCGTTATTTTTGTAAAACTCTTCCAGGTCCAGAGCGGTTCGATACGACATCGAATTTTGCGATCGCGATATCTCGGGAATTCTTCATTAATAACATGTTCTTCTTACGCCCATTTAAAACTTTGCTTTGCCTTTGGTGTCATTTAAATCAGAATAATTTTTGGTAAAAATTAAGAAATTATGGATCAAAAATTGCCTTCATTAAAAAATTAAAATGTGCGCGAACTATGGTCCCCCCATCATAACACTTATCATTCTTTTCTTTTCAGTGATTACCTGTAATCTCACATCATTTCCATCCCAGCATCTCATGTCGCTTTCAGCATCGAATGAAGAATTTGATATTTCTCCTGAAGAGCGGTGCTTTGAAGGAACTAATATTACTGTCAACACGACCTGTCAATTTGGATGCGATCTCGGTTATAACCTATTAGGAAATGAGAATATCTCCTGCCTCCCTGAAGGACTGTCCGATAGTTTACCAACTTGTGAACGTAAGAGCTTGAACTGTCATTTGCAAATAAATCATGATAAATTCCTCTGTTATATAATTTGTGAACTAAGTATAATGTCAAACAAAATCATAAATTTTGCATGAAGAATAAAGCCAATGAAATATACTTTATGTGGTTTACCCATTGATGAGCAAGGAAATACAAAAGACAGAAAAACAGATTTGTTTATATAAAGCATTTTGCTTAATGTTCAAAGAAGTGTTTGATCTCAGAAAGCGGCAGCGTGAGGGTAAAAACCGTCGTTAAGGTTCCTTCGTAGATTACTTTCTTTGCTGACAATTAACTTAAATGTTAATATATGCTTCATTACAGTTGTGACGTGTCCTTTGCCTATGATGTTTCCGTCCTTTCTGTACTCTCCAACCGATAACTGCTCGGAAGGGGAACTGATAACATACAATGCGTCATGTTCGTATGAATGTCGAGTGGGATACAACTTAACTGGTATAAGCACAATCACATGTCAAGAAGATGGTGAGATCTCAAGTGAACTTCCGAGATGTGGAAGTAAGTAATGTAATTTCTTTTGTTGAAACGAATGAATATATATCAAGCAAACTGATATGGGGTTACGTGATGAATATTGAAAAGAGAATAAGATTTTAAAGGGAGAGAGTGCGATATAGATACGGCACCATCTTAGTTCAAGCATGTTGGTGAAGTTTTAGTAGCCTACACAGTAACAAAAAATTCTATAGTGTCCTTTATGTTAACTGCTTTAAGTGATTACACAATGGTAAACACAATTTTGATATATGATCGAGAATGTAATTCTAAGAAGAATGACATTAAAAATATGATTTTCAATTAAAATCAATGCATTTTGGCTGATTTTCTCATAAAAAGTTATGAGCTGACCAAAAAATTTGAGTATGAGGTACGACGTAAAAGTGGGTACCCAGCTTCGTGTATTGCAGTTGTGCTGCGCGCTAGACTGCACAATAATGTAATATACCTTGCGCGCATTTTGCTTTGACGTCATTTTGACGTCAAAGTGGGTACCCAGTTGAAACTGGGTCACAGCTGAGGGGTCAGAAATATCCTGAAATCTGACCACATTTAGGGGTTTCCTTGACAACAGGACTTTTAAAAAAACTTTAGGCAGATGATTTTCCGCTAATAAAATCATGCTCTTTTAAATGAACTAACATTGTTTCAGCATTGGGTATCCCCTTTAATCATTCAAGTCTTAAAGTGTTAAAAAACGAATGATGAAAGTTACATCACACTAAGATGTCCTAGATTCTTTTTTTCTTTTTTTTAATTTCGACAACTTCAAATCATGAAAGGCTTTTAAGCGATGTTTATTTTGTTCATTATGGTGGTTGGCGTACATTTTTTAGTTGTCCAGTGCTACGTACCATTCTTCTCCGATGGTCTTTTCTCTCTGGGGAGCACATGTGATGGAGGAACGTACATAAACTACACAGACAGCTGTCTTTTCGGATGTGATGTAGGTTATAACCTGACTGGGAATGCAGTGGTTAGTTGTGGAGAAGATGAAGTTCTTTCCTCCAGCTTACCTACATGTGAAGGTACATTCTAGATCGCAATTGGCTTTTTAATATAAAAAAAAAGCTTTATTCGGGGTTCTGAATCATTACAGCGCAATCATTTATGGATGTGGCAAAATTCTCTTTCGGAAGTCAAAAGTGGCTCCTGATAACGTGAATTTCATTCAAGGGGTATATAATGATTATTTTGTACAGACGAACAGGCTTAAAATTTGGGGGTTTTATAGTATATCAGCTTAGAAAGTTATTTCATTAGACCTGATTCAAGGCTGTGAAGACTGCTAATGAAAAAACGCACATATATAAATGTTCCATATGGCAGTGGTTAGTATTGTGATGTGTCATTTTTTTAAGGCCTTTATGCTCCTTCTTCCAGTTGTTACCTGTGAGGTACCTCAATTTCCCCCAAACCTCTTAACCACTGATCATGAAATGGCCTGTCTTCCCGGTAATGTGCCATACAACACTACCTGTCGCTTCGATTGTGATGTTGGCTACAATCTTACTGGAGATTCGTCGGTGACTTGTTTGGAGGATGGTAGCTTATCAGCTCCTTTACCTGCTTGTCATAGTGAGTTTGTGAGCTCAGTAATGAGTACCACTACAGAGGTGTTGTCACTGTAATTATAGACGTCAATGGCTCTATATTTCATTTGGTTCTATATTCTGCCTGTCCTGTACTCACATATATTCATGTACACTATAATATGTCGCATTTCCGAACGGTCCGTCAGAGTTTAAGTAAGGTGTTCATCGGACAAATGTGATGTATTGGTTTCCGAAGTATGAATAAAGGAAATTATAATTTTGAAATTTAGATTTTAAAAAAAAACATCTCTTTTTACTCTAGTCACACAGAATTTTGGAAAAATGTTAATGGCTCTTCTGAGAACATGTTGATAATTCGACACCAAACTTTTGTACGAGGATTCTCTTTAATAAAGTATTAAGAAAACTGACATTGCTGTCGGAACAAATGAAAAGTACAATTACCATGTGCTGATTAGAGGTATCAAATTAATTCCCGAACAATAATTTGGTTAGATCTTGAATAGACACATATTTTATCTGTTTCAGTTGTGTCATGCTCCATACATGCCTTGCCACCACGTCTGTTTCATGTGAGGTCACAATGCAGTGGAGGACTGTCGATCAATTACACGGAAAGCTGTTCATATTCATGTGACGTGGGATATAACCTTGTTGGATCACCATTAGTAAGATGTCTGGCAAATACATCACTTTCTGATAATCTCCCTACATGTGAAGGTAAAAATTTTTTGATTGGTTTGTGAAATGAAGCTATCATCTGTTCTATTTGATAGTACATATGCATCTCCATTGTAGACCCAAATTCTTTAAGGTCTGATTCCAGTGAGAAATAAGAAGAAATTAATCAATGCAAAAAGTTGATTGACGAAGTACTACCGATTTGCTTTATTTCTGTCAATTTAAAAATCAGTTCTAAATCTTGATAAAACACAGTTATATCATTGATGTAAACTTTTCTTCACAGTTGAGACCTGCAGTGTACCACAGTTACCACCCAGTCTATCATCCTCATGCCCAGAAGGGCGGAATGTGGACTACAATACAAGATGTCACTTTTCTTGTGACATTGGCAGAAAATTTCTCCCGATACCAGTCAGTAGGATAATTGTCAGATTGGACAGTTGTTACAGATGATCGTCACCACTGCACTGAAGGGACAGTTGCCTGGATTTATTTTTCCGCAGACTCTCAGAAAAGTTGGTAAAAAATCATTAGGTTGGTTCAAATATGCCCCGACTAACTGTTGGTTAAAAAAATCCCCATATGTTTTACATACAATTTTTTTTTAAATCAGTAATTGGTCGGTGCATATTTTAACCAACTTGATAATTTTTCTGAGAGTGTATACATTCACAGCCTTTGATTTTATTTATTTCTATTTTTTTTTTTTTGCTTGGTCATTACAGTGGTGACGTGTTTGCTGCCCTCTATGTTCCCATCGCTCTTATACTCTACAACCAATACTAATAACTGCACAGAAGGAGGACGGATCACATACAATACCTCATGTTCATATGAATGTCAAGTCGGATACAACTTAACTGGTGCCCTTACGGTGACGTGTCAAGAAGATGGCGAAATCTCAAGTGAACTACCGAGATGTGGAAGTGAGTAACCATTATATAATATGGATCAGGCAAGTTGAGTCATTAGGAATACTTCCTTTCCGTGCTGCCTACGAATTCGAAGTATAAAGAAAGGTAAATTAAAACATTGTAGTACCCACGTAACTTCAAGTTGATTATAAAGACTTTATGTTTGGAAGTTTAACCTAATTCACATGCTCTCAAAAAGTGTTTAGGATAATACAAAATGCAAAATGTCTTGTGAATAAAGAATATGGCGTTTTTGTTCACCTCCTGGACCAGAAAGAAAGTACATCCTTATACCTTTTTTCTGTGGTTTTCGTACTTTCTTAGTTGTTCAGTGCTACGTGCCATCCTTCTCTGCTGGTCTTGTCTCTCTGGAGAACACATGTGATCAGGGAACCTACATCAACTACACAGACAGCTGTCTCTTTGGATGTGATGTTGGTTATAACCTGACTGGCAGTGCCATGGTAACATGTGGAGAAGATGCTGTATTTTCATCTCCTATACCGACATGCCAAGGTAGGATTGCAGGATTACATACTTGAAACTTAATCATGATAATTACTATTCTGAACTATTTTAGAGCAAGCACTTAGTACAAGACCGAACCCATTCTTCTGAATCAAGAGGAAATACTTGTATGATGATTTTCCGGAAACAAAAGAAATTCCTGATACTTGTAAAAGAAGAAAAAGGTGCATTTTTTCCAGGGAAGTAGGATGATCTGGGGAGCTTTTCATCAAGTAACTTGTCAGGGATTTTTATCGACAACTGTTATAAGCCACTGAAATCATTGCATCTGACTGGCTGAGAGCAAATTCGTCAGTATAAATCGCTGACGAGACACTTGAAACGCTCCCTAGGTGGAAATGTAAAAAAAAACTTTGAATTTCGGGTTCAGTAATATCCTTGTGTTTGTTTCTACTTCCTCTCATTTTGAATTCCTGCAGTTGTTACCTGTGAGATACCTCAATTTCCACCCAACCTCTTGAACCCCGAAATGGCCTGTCTACCTGGTAATGTACCATACAACACAACCTGTCGTTTTGATTGTGATGTTGGATACAATCTTACTGGAGATTCGTTGGTGACTTGTTTGGATGATGGTAGCTTATCAGCTCCGATTCCTGCTTGTGAAGGTGGGTTTCTTAACTCACATAAGTAGTCATGGCAAATATAATGTATCAATGACCCCATACTCTTTTTCTCCTAACTGCTCAATTGTGACATTACACTCTATTATATCATTATACGTGCCATAAGTTCAATGTATTAAGACTAGGCTTTTGTCGGACCCACGCGAGGGTACCAGAGTAAGACCGAAGGGATTAAAAAAATCTTTTCAATCACTGGCCTTATGTAGGTCATTTTTGCCTTTCTCACAGTCTAGGTTCAGTAATGAAATTGAAAGACAATGAACTGCCAAATAATTTGTTCTCATGTTGAGATGAGTAAGCGGGTGTGTGCGTGTGTTTGTGCGTTGTGTTTGATGGGGTGCGTAAGAGATATAAAGATATACAGGTGAAAAGATGGAAATTAGGAGGATTCGTATTAGGATGCAAGGAATGTGGAACAATTTTTAAAGGGGGGGGGGGGCTGAAACCCAAAACAGGAGGTATCAGGGGGCAGAGCCCTTGAAGCCTTTTTGTTTAATAGTTCTGCTAGCCTATGGGCAATTTGTATATTAAGGTTTTCCAAATTATAGGGTTTTTTATATATTTGAAAAAAAAAATCTTAAATCGTTGAGGCTGCAGCCAGGGCCGTAGCTAGCGGGGGGGGGGGTGCGACCCCCCCCCCCCCTCCACCATACACACGCACTGCTCATGATATCCTCGGTAAATCTGCGCTGCCGTCGGGAAAAATGAAAAAGCGCAGAGAAAAAAGAGGAGAGGAAAGAAAAAGAAAGAAAAATGAGAAGAAGAAAAAGAGAAAAAGAAATGGAGAGAAAAAAAAAGAAAAGAAAAAGAGAAGGAAGAAAAAGAAAAAGAAAAGAGAAAAAAGAGATGGGAGAAGGAAAAGAGGAAAAATGAAGATAATGGATAAGAAAAACGATAATGACAAGGTAAAGAGAAGAAAAAGTCTCGGAGAGAGAGAAAGAGAGGTTCCGAGGTTGTGCTTGCGGATACGGTGCAGACGTTGAGTCGGGGGGAATGACGGACCATGTCGGGTCAGGAAGGGCTGTCCCGGCTGTACATTATTGGGTAGTCTTGCTTGATCCTTCATCATTCTTGGCAAGTTTTGATATTACGCAATTGGCGCGCTGTCTGTATACCGACGATAGTGTTCCGTGATGATGGGGTTACCCAGCCCTTCATCGAGTATGGACTGGAATCTACAGTGTTTATAGAAAAATATCGAATTTTTTTGTTGGTCACTCGCTTCGCCCTGGTAGAAACAGAATGGTTTTGGACGGCAAGCGAGGTGCCCAAATATTTGGCAAATAGGTGATCGAATATTATTTAGATATCTTTTAGGGGTGTATTTTTGATGACGAAATAAGAATTCTACCATTAAGAAGAGTGTATAATTTGCCTTGCTCGCTGCGCTCGCTCGTATAGATGATAGATGATTTAGCCTTTTTGGCAAATAGACAATCAAATACATAATTTGGATATCTTATACGTTTAAATGTCTTCTGATGACAAAACAACACTCATTCTATTGAAAAGGGTGTATAGATTTTCTCGCTCGCTGCGCTCGCTCGTATATCATTAACATACAGGATCGTTTAGGAAAAGCAAAAGAATTCGGCAAACGAGGTTACCGAATATATGATTTAGATATCTTACTGGCCTAAGTGTATTTTGACGAAATAGCATGAAAAAGAGTGTATATTTTTACGGGATCGTTTTGGAATATAATTTAGATACCTTTCGGCCCATCGTGTATTTTGATGAAAAATTAATAATCACCTCAACCATGAAAAGGAGTATATATTTTGTCCTCGCTTGCTTGGCTCGCTCGTATAATATTTAGAAACAGGATCGTTTTTGCAAGCGAAATGAATTCGGCAAGCAAGGTGACCGAATATATGGTATAAACAGAAAGTAGTTTAGTTTTTAAAAACTTGACATTTTTTTTTCCTTTTAAGAAACATCTTTATTCGGTTCTGTTTCTGACTTCACAATTTAATCAATTCATAAAAGAACATATACGTATTCTGATATTCGTAAACATATAAACAATAGAATCAACAAACATAATCATTCTGATAACAATATATAGGGCCTAGGACATAATATTATAATCCTAGTTTTCAGCAATGTTACTGTTATAAATGGACAATATTACTGAAGAAGGAGAGGCACGTTACAAGTAGCTAAATGTATTTAAATAATCTTGCTATTCCTTGAAAAGAATGTAGCTCTGAATCATTAGTTCATGACTAGATTTCATTTGTCACCAGTAATATCAGCTGGACGGCTTAAAGATTTTTCCGCTATCCACTTAAATTTAGATGTTGATGAATGTGCAGCTGACCCTGGGCCATGCGATGCTGCAAATGGAGGTTGTACGAACACCATGGGATCATATACCTGTACTTGTAATGATGGATATCAACTGAATACAGACGGGAGCACATGTGTTGGTGAGATACAGTTACTGAAGAAATTGCTTTTGGGGTTTCCTCTTTTTTGTTCATTGGAAATCTGACAAAATTTAAAGGTGGTCAAATGTTAGAACGCTTTAGAAAAGAAATCATCGTGTGACGTATTGCAAGTAAAAGAAAATACAAATCAATTCCTACATACTGCATTTCTCATTCATAAAGTAAGGTTTGCTTCATTTTCAAGTATTTCTTTCCAATGGAATTCCATGGTGCAGTATGTGGTTTTTGTGTTGACAACGCTGTTACTGATATTTTCACTTAAATTCCATATTTATTTTTATCGAAATGTGTTAGTAACATTGTGTGGTTAGAAAAGTATATCATTATGAATTTCATAGCATGAATTAATAACTAGATACATTTAAAACCAACTTTTTGTCCCTTTCCGTATTATTATGATTATACTACATTTAAATTTGGTACAGCCTATATATTCCCATGTGTTGCTGTAATTCGGTGAAAAATAGAAAGTAGTATGACGTGTATGAGGAACAAAAAAAAATTGTCAATGTCACTAAAGAGGGAGATCGAGGCACAATGAATTACGGGCAGGTATATTCATCGTAATAACTTGGGTATGCTTTGACAAGAACATGGCTCTTATATCATTAGATCATGACTAGATTCCATTTATCACCGGTAATATCAGACTGATGCCTTATAAAGAATTTTTCACCATCCATGTAAATCTAGATTTTGATGAATGTGCAGCTGACCCTGGGCCATGCGATGCTGCAAATGGAGTTTGTACGAACGCCATGGGATCATATACCTGTTCTTGTAATGCTGGATATCAACTGAATGCAGACGGGAGCACATGTGATGGTGAGATACAATTAATTCATTCATTACACTTTGATGGGATATAACTTAATTGCGCTTTCCAGCGTATTTCTTTGAAACTTCAAAAACAATGGTCTAAAATGAATGTATTCATAGGCCGCGGAGCCCTCCCCCCCCCCCCCCCCCCCCCCACACACACACATTTTTGAGTAGACACGTTGGCCGCTGTACAATAACGCGGAAATGATTATGCTGGTTTGCATGCTAAGCCACCCCCCCCCCCCCCCACTGTAAAAGAGGCTCCGCTTCTTTATATGTATGTATATATATATATACATGTATATATATATATATATATAAGTGTGAGGATAAGATAGTCGAGACACGGACGTTGCTGCACTTCGAAACTTATTCAACAAGAACTTTCAGCCTAACCTTCTTCAGGTTTCTGAAGATATAAACATAATTATATGTCATGTTACATTTGGGGATCCTCTCAATTATATATATTTATATATATACATACAGGGTGGCCAAAAAAGAACGGAACACCTATAATCCTTAATTTCAACGAGATAAATGACATAATGTGATAATTGGTCATTTGGTTCGAAAGAGAATTTCTTTTCCTTGTAAATGACACCAACATCATTTATTTTGGCTTGTGTGTTCAGATGTTAAAGACATTCAGTCGTGGGCTTTCATGTGTGGAATGGATCATAATTTGCTGACACCAGACTTTGTGAAAAGTACTGGAAATACCTGTAAAAGAGTTACATTTCTGGGGCGCAGCAAAACAAGCTGTCCCACCATAAACATTCCGCTTGCTTCGGGCATTCTCGGGCCAGGGAAAGTGAGATAATGACTTTGCCATGTGCAAAGGGTGGAATATACAGAGCATTACATAAGGTCTGTTGGTCATAAAACTCATAGTGATGGACAACACCTGTTACTGGGTAAGCACCCTTGGTGTCAAATTCCCCATGAAAGCCACGACTGAGCGTCTTTAATGCTCATTCTGCATTGTGAAGCAATGTCATTTTCAAAATTTGCTACTTTTGCGACTGAAATCATGTGAGATGAAGGGAAATCCTTCCACCTGACAGCATTCCATAGAAATGGCCCGCTGCCTAAATAATCTCTTTTTCAAAAAAGGAAAATCAACCACGCGTTAATTCATGAAAGGAGCGGAGCCGTTTCTATGGAATGCCGTCGGGCGAAGGGATTGCTTTCAAGTAACAGGAATTCGGCCGCTAAAGTAGTAAATTTTTGAAAATTACATTGTCTCACGAAATGAGCCCTAACATCTAAACGCGTGAGTCAAAATGGATGATCCTGGTGTCAATTAACTGGAAAATAAATTTGCTTTTGAACATAGTAAATAATGCTCTCCTTAAACCTTTCATCTCGCTGGAATTAAGGATCACACGTGTTCCGTTTTTTTAGGGCCACCTTGTATATATAAATTCAGAATGAAAGTCTTTCTTGTTCTTGCTTTCTTCTAAAGTGATTTTTCTTTTAAAAAAGAGTATTTCATTAAACTCTTCAAGGTGACAACGGTATCGGGGTACGTGATATCCTTAAGCGAATTGTGTGTTTATAGCCTCTTGACTTCCCTGTAATGCAGAGTACATTTGAAATGTAGCAGTGGTGGGTTTTTTTCTGCTAGGCCCCTGTGCTCTCTCGGAAAGGTCAATTTCAATTCTCGGATTACTTTAAAGTTTTTAAAGAGTTGAAGAACGGAAATTCTTAGTAGATTGCAGTTTATATGCATAGTCAGTCATTCAAGAAAAGATGACGATCGTTCACTGATAAAAAACTCAAAAGGTGCTTCCCCTGAATTTCAAAAATGGGGGGAAATAGCAAAGATGTGTATAAGTGATGGTTTAGTCATTTCAAACCGCGCTTTATAATCAAAGTGAAAATGTGGATCACTTTTACATGCCTGTGTAGAAAAAAATGTTCTGAAATGCATGTAAAGTTCTGAACTGAAAGAACTACGTAAGTCGCTTCAACACGATGCAACTTCGCAAAATGTTAAGAAGCAACATTATAACGCCATGATTTTACCAAGGGCTTTGATGGAATGCGGTATTTTCTATTTCCGATTTTTTTTCTCAAATCACTGATATTTTTAAATTCATTGTTGTGGTAGCAATATTGTGGGATTAAGAAATTATAATATTATCAACTTAGATAGTATGCATTAATGACTATGGGACTATGTGCGGATCATTCCTGAATGTTGTTGTTTTCGGGGGGTTAGGGTTCAATGTGGAGTCAAATGATAATGGCAAAATTAGGTTAAGTTGTCGAAATATATTGCTTTCTCAAAAGTAGAAAACAAATGTTCAGTTACATCATTCACTTCACTCGTCAAATTTTTAGAATAAAGTATACACGTGTTGATACATATTGTTTTGATCGTCACCTTAAGTATGCTATATTTTTAAAACTGATTATGTGAAAGAGTCGGTTCCACCTTTAAAATTTGGGTTTGCTTGTACTCTTACTCTGTTTTTTCATTACCTTTTCTTCTAAGGTATGTATTCTTTTAGGTTCAATTCTCTGAAAGTGGCAAAGCTTAGACTAAATTTCAAGTTCAGCATGTTCATGTATATGGACAAACTAAGTTTACAAAAAGGAAGTAATGTAGATCCAGTCCTGGTGGCGATGTTTATACCTATGTTGAAGACGTTTGCCTCTCCATGCCCTGACAAAATGAAGGAACTTGTCAATTCATTAATATCAGTGGGGATAACTGTGAAATATAAGTAGGAATATACTGGAAATGGGTAACTAAAGAAAGCATTTCTATTTCAAATTCTCTGAAAGTGGCAAAGCTTAGACTAAATTTGAAGTTCAACATGTTCACGTATATGGACAAACTAAGTTTACAAAAAGGAAGTAATGTAAATCCAGTCCTGGTGGCGATGTTTATACCTATGTTTAAGACGTTCGGATCTGGATGTTTACGATGCAAACCAATGTCGGTGTAGACGTATCGGTCCGTAATGGAATTTTTTTTCAGAAGACAGGAAACTGTTCACATTGACTCGTATGCTATTTCATTTCATGTCATTTCATATTAGTAACGTTAAACAAAATGGCTTATGATTTATGAAGCATTTTCTGTTTTCTTCTCTGGTAAAAGATTCACTTGATTTTAATAAGAAAGTAAAAACCAAAGATACAAATATATATGTTGTCGCTTGGGGGAGACAGTATTTGACATGACCATTTTTCATTAAAAAAAGAGGGAGACATAAAGTTTTTATGTTCGACGTCGAACATTGATGCCAGTTCACCTAACGTGATGTAAACGTGTTTAAAATGGAAAATATTATTATACTTTTTTTCTCTCTCTCTCTCTGTTATAACCTTTTCGCAGTTTTGGAGGATCCTTGTACCGGAATGGATCCCTGTGTCAATGGTGTGTGCCATAACATTGGACAAGGACAATATGAGTGTGACTGTCAAACTCAGTATGAAGGAATACACTGTGACGAACCAATTCGTGAGTCATTATACTTATATTAAAGTAAATGTCCATTGTGATCACACATGTCTTGTGAATATAAAGATGGGTGTGATGGCGAGTGGGCTATTTGCAGACCACTTCACTTCAGAGTTAAGACTGGACACTTACGCAGACAGAAACACAAAGGACGGTAAAATGAATGATGACGAGACTAGGTAACATCAAATAGCTTGAATCCGATGAGAAGATATCACTTAGCTAGCTTCTGGACAGGGACTATACTGAAGAAGCATGCCATCTATGCACAAGGCACAGCTTCCATGAGTTTCCTTGTAGTATGCTCCACGTTCATGTCGTGCGATGTCTGTTCTTAAACTACTTTCTTTAGCCTCTTCTCCCTTCACCTCACATCTCAAAAAGCATGTTGTTTTGGTTTTTTTTAATGTCTATTAATAAAATGTAATTAGGAGCAAAATAACGAAAAATATGATTTTTATTTGTCACCTCAAGAAAGGAGAAAGGCCTCACTTCATTTCATTTTGGTTATTTGCAATGGTGGAAAATCTTTATGACAAATTGATATGGAAGAAATTTTTCCTTACACTTTTCATTCATTCTCTTAGTTTTATGGAATAGCTAAATTCGCATTGGTTAAGAATGTCTGCTTATTCTGTAACTTTAGTCTGATATAGGGAGGTGTCATGGCGTAGTGGTTCTGTCACTTGACCCTTAATCAAAGGGTTGAGGATTCGAATCCCGGCCTGGCACTAACGTCCTTTGGCAAGACATTAATCCACATTTGCCACTCTCCACCCAGGTGTATAAGTTTGTACACTGTAGGAAGAAATTCCTGTTAGCGCCTTACATGGTAGCTCCTTCAGCATGGGTAATAATATTAACTTTGTAGAGCGCAGTAGAGTATATGCATATTGTATCCATACATATACAGTTTGTCATTTAAAAAATACGAGCTTATAAGCAATAGTGAAAGAAATCAGTTTGGAATATGAAGAGTCATTGTAGATTATGGAACCGTCGTCATTTCTCTACCATCGTCATTTCTCTACCATTGTCATTTCTCTACCATTCTCTACCACACACCAACACACGCGCACACACACACTTTTCCACTCGGTGCCCCCCCCCCCCATGCGTTGACCCACGTTACGCCACTGTTCTTATTACTAAATACAGTTCCTATAGAAGTATCCATCCATCCTTCGAGCCAGACAGTGGACATCAACACCAATGTGGAGCTTACGTGTGGGTTCAACTATGCTAGACAGTACCACTGGTATAAAGATGATATTCTGTTGCCGAATACAGAGAATGAAGATTCATTGGTCATCATGTCTGTCACCCCTGATGACATCGGCTATTACTTCTGCCGAGGCAATGGGAGAAATGGAGAGACTCTAGACACGATGAGAGCATCTGTATATGTCGAAGGTACAACCATAAACCAAGCCAGTTACATGATATACCTATTACCTAAACCCCCTGTGGCAGGGTGTTATACTTTGATGTCAATTTTTCTTTTCCCTCAGCTTAATACATATGACTTAGTTAAATGAAACAATAAATGAGCACTTTCTCCCACTTGATTTCTCGATTCATCTCGATTTATTTCACTAAACTACATCCAATCTGCTATACATTCATTGCCATTAAACGTGGTAAACAAAGGAAATATCTACTCAACCTGTCCAAAAGAATTAAGTTTCCCTTATATGCTTATGTACATATGCTTATGGACATACTTGTACTTGGAATGATTATGTTAAAATTTTGACAAAAAAGATATGTGCTACACCGTTTTTGCTTTTTCATCTGCGCTCACATGCACAGGATTGTTTTAATCACTGCATCCCTATTGCAATAAATGACAAAAAGATGAGACAGCACAAGGTATGATTAAATACTAGTAGTTCTGATTCACAGTTTTGATTTTTGCTTATATCTTCAGATCTGACCAATGTAGAGGTTTCGAACGTTCGATTTGCTATACCATTCCGTGATGAGCTGTACGACCAAACATCTGCACTGTATAGGGAAACGACGACAAACATAAGCTTATATGTAAGCATTTGAACGGATTTCGTTCATCGGTAGATACTGTATTTTTTTCTAGTGCTAATAGAATATTCCTCCAAGTAATCTTGTAATTCGATTATTCTGTACCTCGCAATTCAAAATTATGATAGTAAATCTACGTATCAACTGAATTAATCTTTTTTCCCCTAAGGATCAGTTCGTAATTTGGGAGATTGCTCTTTTCTTTTATTTGTTTACTTCGGACCGTGCTCTGTAAAAAAAAAAATATATATATATATATATATATATATAATTTCTCCTGCCACCGTGGCTATAATAATCGTTGAGATATATTGTGTGGTACAGAGAGAAAATAAG